>JABSTT010004257.1:0-23164 GCA_013339685.2 Hyalomma asiaticum | reverse complement strand
AGAGCATCAGAAAAATTTTGGGTGAGTAAGTGAGATACGAAGTTTAGGAGTTAGTAAACGGAGCATCAGCATAGTAGAAACGGAGCAAAAAAGAAAAAAGGCAGATCCCACGTGCAGTGGAATCAAGGGAATGCGAAGCACGCATAAGGAACGTAAAATGGATTTGCATTGTTGCCTCGCTATACCGATTTTGTACATATGAAGTTAACGAAACGCCGCAAGAGCCACCAAGCTGTAGCATGTAAACATGCCGCTAATAACGCATGTCACCATTCCAACGTTATCACTTGTCATTTACGTTCGTCATGCAGTCGTGTTGTGCCACAGCAATTTTGTATACATCCCTTTAAGGAAACGAGTGGCATGTAGATCATGCGCAATGACATTACATGTCACGATTTTCATGTTATGACCTGTCTTATGATCGTCATGCAGTCATGCTGAGCGAAACCAATCTTCGGATAGGCTCCGTGCAGTCGAGTTTTCCATGTGCGACATCAGCGCCAGAATGCACTATCTGGCGGAGAGAAAAGCAAAATTTGGCAGACTGTGACAGGAAAATACGCGAACGCGGTGCGCGTCTCCACCTCTATAGCAGCAGCGACCGCCCCTCCCACCTTCTTTCGTTTTATTTCCTTTGAGACTCGCGCTCCAAACTGCGGCAAACTGTTTTTCCCCTTACGGGCTGCAGAAATTACTCTTCACCTTCACACACACAAACATTCGTGCCAACTCTCACAGTCTTCTTCATCGGAGTACACATGCAGCCGTTGCATGTGTACTCCGTACGCATGCCGCAGCCTCTCTCCAGAAGAATCATCGTCCCAACGCGCAAATTCAGCGTATCAGTGAAATCTGCAGCTACAACAGGTAACACATGACAAAAAACTGCACACATACAGAAACGAAAGTGTGAGCAGCTCGGGCTCTCAGTGCTGCTGCTGTGAAATGTCGACTACATCGACAACTCCAAAAATAGCAGCGTATACTTCGACGTCATCGATGCCTGTGGTTTCGATGGGTTACCGTGAGAGGCAGTTGGCGTCAGTGTGCCTATTCTCTGATAGATGAACGATGGTCGTATCAAACTCCTGAAGCCTGAGACTCCAGTGTGCCGGACGGCCGGATGGTTCTTTCAGGTTAGTGAGCCAGCAAAGGGAATGGTGATCACTGACAACGTTGAATGAACGGCCGTACAAGTACAGGCAAAATTTGATAACCACCCACGCTACGGCGAGGCATTCCTTCTAGATTGTCGAGTAGCTTGTTTCCGACCTTGAGAGGGTAGGGCTGGCGTATGCGATCGCTCCTTCAAGCCTTTTGTTGGCACTGCACTAGTACGGTGTGCCAATAAAGATTGCTTGCATCAGTGTGGAGTGCTGTAGGAGCGTCCTGGTCAAATTGCGCGAGTATCGGAGGCGTTTGCAGGCGTTATCGTAGTTCGCTAAGCCCCACTTGCTCGTTTTCACCCAGACGAAGGGAACATCCTTTCTTGTAAGGCGTGTGAACGGGGAAGCTATAGACGAAAAATTCTCAATGAACCGTCGATAATAGGTACAAAAGCCCCAGGAAGCACCTTACTGCCTTCTTACGCAATGGCAATTTCATGAGACAGTTAAGAATTCTCCGGCCAGACCGAGGCAGCACTGACTCTTAATGCTGCCGCTTGATTATCATTAATGGTGCTGTTTAATGAACGCTAACTACAATTGCGAATGCGCGCTTACTTCTCTTAGCAGCGGCATCTACACTTAGCTGACCTATCGCTGATGACTCTTTCTCTGCTTCAGGATGCTCGTTCCTCTTGGGCTAGGCCAACACCGACACTTTTCCCCATGCACATCACGAGGAGTAAGTGAAACAGTAATATTATCACGTACAGAGTGGGGAAGACTTGATTATAGCTGCGTAAGCGCGTCGAGCTAGTAGCAGGGTTTCTGCTAGGCACACCTGCCCTCCTTGACCTGGAGACCTCAGCCAATTTCGCACGCTCCTGATCCTCGACAGTCTCCTCTTGGGTAATAAGCATAGATTGCCAATGTTCAATGAGCGATGTGGGCGAGCGCACAATAGTTTAGCCAGAACTCGCTTGTAAATCTTGCCGAGTTTTGTATTCAGTGTGTCCCTATGAGCATTTTCGTTTTCTCCATAGCCGCCCCATACGTAAAATGGTACAAGACGAAAGCTTGCATCTACCAAGTTAACGTTATGCCCTTTGAGTTCATGGTACCCATTTGACACTATCCGAGCCAGCCGAACATTCTTTTGTCAAAATACCAAGGCCTAATATTTAAATGACATTTGCTGAGGGCACGTAGAGCATTGAACGCTGGCTTAAACAGCCTGTAAACTTGAGCCTTTCTGTTACACAAGCTTTTATGTACATCTTTGTTGTGTATATTTTATTCATCTTCCGTTCCCCTTTCCATCTCCTTGCTACACCATACTATTTCCGCAGCAATATTTTTCCAGCACCACAGCGCCTATAATTATTGCTTTATCAAACTGTCGTTTGTCCGGAATTCGAATACGCGTGTGCAGTTTGGGATCCGCCCACAGCACTCTCATTCATGCCATAGAATCCCTTCACAATCGACCAGCCCGTTTTACTACGTACGTCCTACCGCTAGTGTCTCGCAGCTGCAATCGTCACTCAGCCTTCCCAGCCTTCAAACTCGGCCTTTGTTCATTCCACAAAGTGTTCCATCACTGTTCATTGAATCAGCAACTCACTTCGCAGCCAGTGTACTTATCCTCTCGTATTTATCACAGGAATGAAGTAGCTGTTCCTCTTTGTCGCACTGACATGTTCCTACAATCTCCAATGCCGAGAACCTGTTCGGAGTGGAACCACCTTCCCTGTTTTATCGCCACTTTAGCCGATGCATCAGCATTCAAGACCACTCTAACAGATCATCTTTTAAAATTACTCGAATTTTGCGGTTTCTTTTTGATTTTTGCTTTTTGCTGTTTTTACTGTCTGTAGCTGCCCTATTCTTGCCCTTATAGGCTGCAATGTTTTTCATTATTTGTAAACATGTACCCACCCCCTCTGACACCTATGGTCCATTGAGCCCTGAGGGTATGATAATAAATAGATATTAAATAAATACACGCATACTCTATGCTTTACTCTCTTCGCTCCTATCTCTTCTCCACTTTCAGTTTCGGTTTCCTTGCTTCCTTGTACAACAGAGTACTAGAGAGTGTTCAGACTAGAGGCACACTGCATCACAAAGGACCGAACGACCTTGACACTACTCCTCATTCTCTCCTCCCTTGCACGCCCTCTTATACTGTACTGCGGCGGTGGTAGCCTCACCCTTCTCATTTGAGTCCGCCCCATCCTCACCTCCATTCCACATCTCGTTACTATACCACACAATATATGGGTATTGTATGGTTTACTCTCTCCACTCCTCAATTTCCTCTTCTTGACCCTCGTATTCTCTCTTGCTACGCTCAATTTGCTTTCCGACCCCCTTGCTATCCTGTGCTATATTTTACTCTTTGCTGTATGTATTTCGCTCCACAAACTCACTTCTTTCCTCACCTCTTTGCTATACGATAGTATACATCAATATGCCTTGCTATTCACCCCATACACGGGCTTTCTTACGAAGCGGTCCTTTTGTAGAATACCTGCCTGTTGCGCAGACTGTCTTGGCTCGATTCCTGCTCTAACCTAGCTAGCATTCTCGTTATGTTAGCATAAAGGACTCTAAGAAATCGTAAGGTATGCTACAGCTAAAGCGTTCGTGTCTGATTCCGCGAAATACCAAGTAGGTGCGCATAATTATTTCAAATCTACCAGGGAGGATACGGAGGCTTTGATGTAGGACCCCAGTGGCGCATAACCAATATGCTGAGTTTTCAGCTCACGACAAACATTTTACTTCGAGTTAGAAGAGCTTCGATCTTAATACCTCTGTGCTGTGTGTTTTGTAGAGATTTCCCGCAGGGAAACACACGTAGCCAATGAAGTGCCGAAACAGTACTTGTTTCCGTGCTGAGGCCGGGACCATGGGTTCGCGGGCGCTGTCGGCACGAAGGCCTTGGACTGTCCGGCTGGTCGTTAGTGAATCCTGTGGGCCGACATAACGGATACGCGTCTGGTTCCTATACTGGCGCCTAAAACGTGGGACCCCGATTTCATAGCGGCGCGAACATTTTTCATTGGTGATGCTGGGTGGCCTGTTCTGCAGCGCATGGGTAACCGCTGTCTGAGTTGCCATACTTCCTTCGGAGTAAAGTTGCACGAGGTGGGAACCAAGGCAAGCGGCGCAGAGGTCGCAGCTTTTCTGCCCAGCAAGAACCATGAATTATATCGACAGCCGAGCCGGCATCAAGGCGCTAAGCAAATACGGCCAAGGAGAACGGTGTTGCCGATACCTACCGGGAAAATGTTCCTCAATAAGTGACCATCGGCTGAGTTGTCCGAAAATAACTACTGGATTGCAAACGCCCCTGAGATGACGGGAAGCGACGAGCTTCCTTTGAGTTCGCTACATGGTAGTGAAGGTATGGACGAAGAAAAACAGGAGCTGGAGGAGTAGCACATAAGCTATCGGGCGTGCGAAAAGATCTGGCGGCCGGACGGTGAAGTCCAGGCCAGAAAAACAAGCAAAAAGGCTGGACTAGAGTTGAAACAGAGGCATCAGCGAACACCAAGGACGGACGTCTAGGTAGTCAAATTAAAGAGCTTAATGATAAGGGCGCCAATGATCACGGAGGCCACCATGATAATTACATGACATTGCGGCCTCCAAGGACAAGAAACATCGATGGGGAGGCATTTGTACGCGCCTCTTCTGTAAACGTGATTGAATTTCTAGCTCCGACTAATAATCCCACGTGCAGCACCCCCAACGTGCATGCCCGGTTTTATTTTGGTCGTGTGCGTGAGCGTGAGCAACCGCAGCTACTCCGCATGCTAGGAGCAGTGATGTGAGCAAAGGACCATGAAGGCGACGACCACATATGCGTTTTTGCCCTGGTTTGGTTTAGGATATGCAGATCCTGCAAGTACTTCAAAGCTTTAGGACGGCGGGTTACTGAAAGACGTCATGCCCATGGCTGCGCTAAATGATTTCATCCGCGCCTCGTTAGTGCACTAACTCTATATTATCCAACACCAGTGGGGGCGTCGCACCATGCTAAATCCTGGAGTAGGCCAGTAAGTTACATCGCGACCGCATGCGGAAGGAGAGTGTGGTGATTGCCGACAGATCTACAAGCAGCGATGACGAAGTGCGCATACACCTGCGAGTTGCTCGCGCTAGCGATAGCCCTGACCTAGAGCTTGGTAGACGCCCAGCCCTAGGTCCTCCAAGCCCTAACCTAGGGCTTGACGGACGCTGCTGGGCGCGGCGGCGTTGGACTGGCCAGCTGGCCGAGAGTGAGGCCTGTGTTCAAGGTAGCGGTCATCTGGCCGTCCTACACAATTGGCAACCTCCGCAAGGAGAATTCAGGCTTTAGAATGCTATAGACCACAATAATAATTTAAGTAAGCTTATGTAATCTTGAGTAACTTAAACTGGAAGAGAAGCTCAGGGGAAGATGGCTGCTTGAATCGACGAACAAATCGCAAAATACGATTGAGAACAGCGAATGTCGCAGGAGCCAACGTTTCGACAAGCGGACTTGTCTTCATCAGCGCGGCAACTGTTGCCGCCCTGATGAAGACAAGTCCGCTTGTCGAAACGTTGGCTCCTGCGACATTCCCTGTTCTTAATCGTATTTTGCGATTTGTTCATCGATTTGAGTAACTTAGTATGCTGCTAAAGTAAACTAGCTGGTAAAAAAATTCGCGAACTACCAAGCGGCATTCGTGCCGACAGACACACCAGCTATCTAAGAGATGTGTCATGTGTAAACTTTGACAGTGAGTTCGCAGCGACCCTGCCATTTCACAAGTGAGGAGGGGAAAAAGCGAGAAGTCGAAAGAAAGGAAATGAGCTGAATATTTAATATATCATGGCTTTTTTTCTTCATGTAGTCTATAGTTACTCCAGAGCCTGCGCTTCACATTTGTGAAGTGTCAGAGTACAGCGCCCTTCATCCTTATCGCAGTTCTCGACTAGTTAGCCGAGCGCCGAAGCTTCTTCAACTTTGCTTCTTGCACTTCTGCGAAAAAAACAAAGATAGAAGCGGATTATTTGGTGATAATGCATGCGTGTTCCAAAAGAATCTGTGTGGTGGATCTTATTATGGATTTCCGACACGTAAAATGGCAATCTTTATTGGTGAGTTTTCTTTGTAAATGAGCAGCTTCTCCGCCTCTATACATGTGGGCATTAGGAATATTAATGTTTTGACGAAAGTACACGCCATCATAGAAACACAACCACCAAAGACTAGAAACATACAATCCACCAAAAGAAATAGAGTGTCAGTTCGATACTGTATTCCATAAAGTTACACATGGGACGCTTCACGCTCAAGAAACAAAGCGGGTTTAATTGCGCTGGAGAATGTCGGCCGTAAGATATGTGCATTCAGGCAAAAACAATAGCCGCAAAGAAGATGTCGCTGGTAGAAATGTTACAGGACGGGAAAAGCGATCGGACCGCAGTTTGTTGGGACACATTTGCGCACAAGCGCTACGCTGACTCTTATTTCTGGAGAAGAAATGTCTTAATTCTCAATGCATGCTCAACTTGTACACTCTAAAGCAAAGGGAGTGCTGGGCACTCCCTTTGTTTTTAGAGTGTACAAGTGGCACTCACTTTGGGGGACTACTTTCGTGTCCCAAATTTAACTCCTTTTTTCAGAGTAGATCAGCCCCATTGCAGGGTACCGGTACTCTCGCCAAGAGAGAGTAGTAGGACGCCTCCGAAGGGGATTCGAAGACTATTTTGAAGAGAGCTCTACTACCCCACCAAGCGGGGTGCTAGTACTCCCAGAGGGAGTAGCACAGACAAAAAAAAAGAAAACAACCAGTGCGTTTTTCGACCATGCTACAATTAGCAGGCATTTAATTACATCACACTGAACATAGAACATACAGGCTAACATGACACGAACGCACATACACGCCAATAACACAACCACAGCAAAGCACAAAGCCCACAACACACTCGCGATACACCGTCTTACACTGAAATCCCGTATATATAACCGCTATACTTGACCTGCCATGTAGCGCCAGTGGTAAGGTACTGTTCTGCGTAATTAAACAAAAAGTATGCACAGAACAGGTGTATATTTAGCGTTGGCTCATAGGTAGCCGCTCGCCACGCAGATCTGTTAATCTAAACGCGCGGAACATATACAATGTCTTTTAGATTAACGCATTCCTATCATGAGCTGGCATTCCGTTTTACGGGCAAATGAGAGCTCGCAGTGCTGGTTCGCGATGTAAAATGCACCTGAGGAAGCGAGTACGAACATAATAGCGGCTGAATTTCATGAACGCCAGCGAAGAAAAGCGGCACCCGGGTGCTCCGCTACGACCCGCTTCATTCCGACGGCGTTCCCTTACGAGTCCGTCGAGCACGTGTGTACGGCGAACAACCGCTGGCGATCACAAAATATGCACTCCTCGTTGTTCATTATTCTGCACACAGATGAAATATAGTCTCTGCCATCGGAAGTGCTTAGGGTATTATGTTGTACTTACCAGACTTGCGAACGGGACGGATCGCAGTCAAGGTGTGTTCACCGTCGACGCGCTCATGGCCGTCACACGGCTCGGTTCCGAAGTCGTAGCGAAGCCTTTTTCTTTACATGTATGAGTTATGTCCAGTGAGTCGTCGGAGACCAGCCGTCGACGATCACAACAGCTTACTGTGTCGCTGAAAGTGTATTCCTCTTAGTTTCGCACACGTAAGCGAAGAATCCGAGGCGTGTAGGCCGGCAGGTTTCACATAGCGCGGGAACGGCCGTTCGATCGGGGAAAAACACAGGAGAGGCAGCTTGCTATGCCTCCCGTCGGTTGAGGCTCGTAGTCGAGGAAGGCACCGTTCATTAAACGTACACTGCACGCGTTTGTACGCGAAAGCTTGTACGTAGAAGTCGTAGGAAGCCCGCTGCTATAGTTCTATCGAAAAACACTTCCCAAAGCGGCTGTTGTCTTCTTCAATCGTCCGCTCCCACCCCAGCCGCCATGTTTGCGGCTGCGAATGCGAGCAAGACATGGGTGTGGCAGGAGTGAAATTGCATTTTACTCTCTCATGCCGCAAGAGGTATGGGCATTTCACTCCATCCGACATTTTGCTAGAGTAGAACGATGCCCTCAAGAGTAGCTGGGTCGTTTCACTCCTGCGAAACCGGCTGCAGTTCTTAGAGTGTACCGCAAGGCGTTAAACGTGATGCCTGCTGTTTTCCTTCGAGCACAGAATAATTTTTATAACCCAAAACGTGGAGTATGTGGGGGTGGTTGCTTTCTTTAAAGAAAGCAGCAACTATTTGCCTGAAGTTGGAATAAAAGGGAACATAGCCGCCTCAAATGTCAAGGCGACCGCTTGATAAGCATTTTCAGTGCACCATTTTAGAGATGGAAGAGACTTCTGCTGCTCTCCCACGAACTTATCGGTAAAGCTAAATGAGTTACAGCGATATAATTGTTTTACAGAGGTACAATGAGCCTCCATTAATACACGTGCCACAGTGTTCTTGCTCTTTCCTACTATACGGATGCTGAATATCTACGGTTCACATTCCCAGGAAAAACAATGCATGAGCAAATGCGCCCTAAGGTTAATTTTTGATAGAAAGCTCATGCACAAGCAGGAACAAGAGCAGCAAGACGAGCAACTACACTGCGGCCCATGAAATAATGGAGGCTTATTACGTCACTGGAAAAAGAGATGTCTGTGTCAGTGATATGTCAGTTTCTCCGCGTAGAACAGAACCACAATTTTTGCAGAACATGTTTGCCTGATATAGGTACTTCAATCCGAATCCTATGCACAAATTTAATCTGCTAATAAGCAAGTTGCAAATTTGACGTTGCATCTTGTCGCTCTTGTTTTTTTCTTCAGCATGTGTTGCGTCAACCTTTGTGCACAGATGTACCAACTAGCCTAACAACATGTGTCAATAAGGAACAATAATTAGTTAAGTATGTTGTACGCTTTAACTGTGCGAAGTGTGCATACATTTTCAAGTGTTATTCAAAATCGCATCCGTCTTTTTATACATTCGTAGAAAGTTCCGTAACGTAGGAACACCGGAACCAAGCTTGGCAACTGCACGCTTCTACCAACACATCCAGTTCACTAATTTGGTACAGCTCCAAGAGTTGTGGATAGTAAGCACTTTTCAATGCAAAGTTAGATCTTATACCTACGGAGCATTACTGGAAACAGACTCGCATATTAGGTTACGCATAAGCATATCGAGAAGTGACCGCCTGGAGCCGGGTCTTCGCACTTGTAGTGCGTATAAACAATGGTATTTGAACACCAGACAAAGTACAATCGAACACAGATATGAATGCAATCTTCAGGGAAAGTTAGCATATGCAGAAAGCATTTGCAGAATGGTGAGAACTCAAAATAGGAATACGGTTACAGACAGTATGAAAAAGAGCTATGTAGTGTTTACAAACATTTACCTTTTGTTTAACAAACTGGCCCGGTAAATACGGTAAAAATGAACTCGATGGTTTAAATTTTAGAAATTTGCCCCGCCACGGCGGGATAGTGATTATGGCACTCGGCTGCTGATCCGAAGGTCGCGGGATCGAATCCCGGCCGTGGCGGCTGCATTTCGATGGAGGCGAAATGTTGAGGCCCGTCAGTTGTGCGATATCAGTGTACGTTAAAGAACTTCAGGTGGTCCAAATTTCCGGAGATCTCCACTACCAAGTCTCTCATAATCACAGCTGGTTTTGGCCCCGCCACGGTGGTCTAGTGGCTATGGTACTCGGCTGCAGATCCGAGGGTCGCGGGATCGAATCCCGGCTGCGGCGGCTGCATTTCGATGGAGGCGAAATGTTGAGGCCCGTGTACTGTGCGATGTCCGTGCACGTTAAAGAACCCCAGGTGGTCGAAATTTCCGGAGCACTCCACTACGGCGTCTCTCATAATCAGAACTGGTTTTGGGACGTTAAGCCCCACAAATCAATCAATCAAATCACAGCTGGTTTTGGGACGTTAAACCCAACAAATCAATCAAATTGTAGAAAATAAGCGGCAAAGAATTTGTCGTTTTCAGATAATAAAGTTTGCTTCTTCTAGCCGCTTTTACGTACTTTTCAAGATGAATCATCCGTTACCTATTCCCTTTTGGAAAGAAATCTGATGGCGCTACACAATGCATGTGGGGCGCATTGTTCACTTCTGACAGATTGAGGGGACACTGATGAGTAAATCGGCGCTTGACCTGCTCGCGCATCCCTGAATTCATGTGTGAATTTGAGGTATTACATTGAAGCGGTGAAAGACGATTGCTTTAAGGAGTAGCACTTCTGGCGATGCCACGTAACCCCGTGTCAGGCTTGTCCAATAGTACGGCCACTGGTATTTTATCATACGTGGAAACTTCGCACTGCTAGTGCCGTGTGCATAAAATTGGAACTCATGAAAAAGAATGGTACGTTACGGAAACTGTACTCACCGCAATAGCACTTGCAAACCCTTTTGGTAAAACGAAAACAGTTGATGTCACTAGTGCTCATATTACACAGACCATACGGAAGCCAATGGTGTCCTTGGCATGTAGTTCCAGACGGTCCTGTGGGTTAAGAAGAGTGGAAACAAAAAAGCAATGCATGCAAGCGTATTACTATTCAGCGACATTGACGCGGCTGCGGGCCGGCAACAAGGTTCTCTATATTTAATATTTTAATGTTAGTACCGTGTTATTGCGCTAATCCGGCGTGCATATGGAACTGAAACACCATACGAAGCAGTCTATATTGGGCAGTGCTTGCACTTCTCAATTTCACTAGACTTGCTGAGGTCTCAGTGGATTCAGTTATCGAGTTTTCTTTCAGATTTTTTTCGTCGAGTAGAGGACTGACGGATTGAAAACGTTTATCAGTTTAACTCTCCAAGTCTGAAGCAAACTATTCCACAACAGAGAAGGGCCGCCTTTATGTGGGAGGTCGTGGGCTAGTACTCAGGATACGGTCAAGAAAGTCACGGACAGGGAATAATACGCGCAGCTTGCGCTGGTTCTGAAAGAAGCTAAGAGCCGAGATTGTGTCCGGAGCTTCTTTCAGGCTCTACCAGCTGAACTACGTCACGAGATCTGTCACGCAACAGCTGTTACGTCTTTGTGGCGGGGACATATCACGCGACAAGCTGTTACATGTTTTCGGCGAGAATAAGTCACGTGAGTAGCCGTGACTTGGCGTTACATGACTGGGGTCTCATATCTTAGGTTCAAATTTGTTTGGCGCGCAATGTCCGCTTGTGATGTGCTCTTCATCCTTTCCGTCCTCTGCCTCACGTCGTTCATCCTCACACTCGCTCGCTTTCCCGCCTCTCGTGGTACTCTACTGTACATACGCTATGCTTCGCTCTCTCCCAACCTACCTTCCCTGCCCCTAACCCTATAGTCCCTTTCCCACCCCCTTGTTATACGATACTATACGAGGCTATGTCATGCAAATACGATACTATACGAGGCTCTTTCCCGTTCTCTTCACCCTCACTTTTTTTCCCACGACCTGGCTATACTATAGCGATCTATGTTATGCTACGTAGTAGTGAGCAGAGACCATGAGCGGAAGGGAGGTGCGCGCTCAAATGCCGTGCGTTTTTTAGAAGCGTGCGCGCGCCGCACGATGATAGCTTTACTTCTGGTCCTGGTTTCAATGCTTCGCTTCAAGAGCATGAGGCGGCAAGTTACAAGGCTCACGGAAAGTGGTTATCCCGTTACTCTCCTAACGTCTGTAGAAGAAAAATTTAAAAGCCCAAGCAACAGGAACGAGTCCCTTAAGGAGAACAGAGTTAGAAGAGAAGCTCAGGGGAAGATGAAGGCTTCAATCAATGAAAGGATCGTAAAATACGATTTAGAACAGGGAATGTCGAAGGGGCCAACCTTTCGACAAGTGGACATGTCTTCGTCATGGCGGCGACTCCCTTCTGCAGCGTTCGTTTGTGTACGCCATTGCACGCTCACCCCCATCCTCAGAAGTACAGGAGAAGAGGGGCACGTACGAACAACAACAAAAAAGGTAAAAAAGAGGAGGGGAGGGTGTAGGGGGAGTTGGGTGAGAGGTGTTGGCGTGACTAATATAAATGGCAAGAGGGAAAGCTTCAAGGAATCTGCTCGTGGTACATATCTTGTAAATACATTGTGTGCGCAGCACTAGAAAGCAGGATGAAGAGAGAACACCCTCGGAACAGCAGCTGCTCCTATGGCATGTGTCCCCATTTGGCAGCGGTGCGTGCGGTCTACACAACACTTACCAAAACAATTTTTGCACAGGTGCACAATCCTTCGGCGCGATCCGTCGGCTTTACGTGGGTGAAACTGCGCAAGGAAGGCTCCGACAACGTCAAGCGGCGCCACTGTCGGCAAACCCTGCACTGCTGTTCCCTGGATCAGCTGTGTCCGCCTACGCCCCCTGCGCCTGCGCTGTGGCCCACAAAGATACCCGACGCTGCCTACATATACGAACTGCTCTACGCATCCCACTCAGTTTGGCAGCGGTGCGTGCGGTCTACACAACACTTACCAAAACAATTTTTGCACAGGTGCACAATCCTTCGGCGCGATCCGTCGGCTTTACGTGGGTGAAACTGCGCAAGGAAGGCTCCGACAACGTCAAGCGGCGCCAGCGTCGGCAAACCCTGCACTGCTGTTCCCTGGATCAGCTGTGTCCGCCTACGCCCCCTGCGCCTGCGCTGTGGCCCACAAAGATACCCGACGCTGCCTACATATACGAACTGCTCTACGTATCCCACTCAGTTTGGCAGCGGTGCGTGCGGTCTACACAACACTTACCAAAACAATTTTTGCACAGGTGCACAATCCTTCGGCGCGATCCGTCGGCTTTACGTGGGTGAAACTGCGCAAGGAAGGCTCCGACAACGTCAAGCGGCGCCAGCGTCGGCAAACCCTGCACTGCTGTTCCCAGGATCAGCTGTGTCCGCCTACGCCCCCTGCGCCTGCGCTGTGGCCCACAAAGATACCCGACGCTGCCTACATATACGAACTGCTCTACGTATCCGACTCAGTTTGGCAGCGGTGCGTGCGGTCTACACAACACTTACCAAAACAATTTTTGCACAGGTGCACAATCCTTCGGCGCGATCCGTCGGCTTTACGTGGGTGAAACTGCGCAAGGAAGGCTCCGACAACGTCAAGCGGCGCCAGCGTCGGCAAACCCTGCACTGCTGTTCCCTGGATCAGCTGTGTCCGCCTACGCCCCCTGCGCCTGCGCTGTGGCCCACAAAGATACCCGACGCTGCCTACATATACGAACTGCTCTACGTATCCCACTCAGTTTGGCAGCGGTGCGTGCGGTCTACACAACACTTACCAAAACAATTTTTGCACAGGTGCACAATCCTTCGGCGCGATCCGTCGGCTTTACGTGGGTGAAACTGCGCAAGGAAGGCTCCGACAACGTCAAGCGGCGCCAGCGTCGGCAAACCCTGCACTGCTGTTCCCTGGATCAGCTGTGTCCGCCTACGCCCCCTGCGCCTGCGCTGTGGCCCACAAAGATACCCGACGCTGCCTACATATACGAACTGCTCTACGTATCCCACTCAGTTTGGCAGCGGTGCGTGCGGTCTACGCAACACTTACCAAAACAATTTTTGCACAGGTGCACAATCCTTCGGCGCGATCCGTCGGCTTTACGTGTGTGAAACTGCGCAAGGAAGGCTCCGAAAACGTCAAGCGGTGCCAGCGTCGGCAAACCCTGCACTGCTGTTCCCAGGATCAGCTCTGTCCGCCTACGCCCCCTGCGCCTGCGCTGTGGCCCACAAAGATACCCGACGCTGCCTACATATACGAACTGCTCTACGTATCCCACTCAGTTTGGCAGCGGTGCGTGCGGTCTACACAACACTTACCAAAACAATTTTTGCACAGGTGCACAATCCTTCGGCGCGATCCGTCGGCTTTACGTGGGTGAAACTGCGCAAGGAAGGCTCCGACAACGTCAAGCGGCGCCAGCGTCGGCAAACCCTGCACTACTGTTCCCAGGATCAGCTGTGTCCGCCTACGCCCCCTGCGCCTGCGCTGTGGCCCACAAAGATACCCGACGCTGCCTACATATACGAACTGCTCTACGTATCCCACTCAGTTTGGCAGCGGTGCGTGCGGTCTACACAACACTTACCAAAACAATTTTTGCACAGGTGCACAATCCTTCGGCGCGATCCGTCGGCTTTACGTGGGTGAAACTGCGCAAGGAAGGCTCCGACAACGTCAAGCGGCGCCAGCGTCGGCAAACCCTGCACTGCTGTTCCCTGGATCAGCTGTGTCCGCCTACGCCCCCTGCGCCTGCGCTGTGGCCCACAAAGATACCCGACGCTGCCTACATATACGAACTGCTCTACGTATCCCACTCAGTTTGGCAGCGGTGCGTGCGGTCTACACAACACTTACCAAAACAATTTTTGCACAGGTGCACAATCCTTCGGCGCGATCCGTCGGCTTTACGTGGGTGAAACTGCGCAAGGAAGGCTCCGACAACGTCAAGCGGCGCCAGCGTCGGCAAACCCTGCACTGCTGTTCCCTGGATCAGCTGTGTCCGCCTACGCCCCCTGCGCCTGCGCTGTGGCCCACAAAGATACCCGACGCTGCCTACATATACGAACTGCTCTACGTATCCCACTCAGTTTGGCAGCGGTGCGTGCGGTCTACACAACACTTACCAAAACAATTTTTGCACAGGTGCACAATCCTTCGGCGCGATCCGTCGGCTTTACGTGGGTGAAACTGCGCAAGGAAGGCTCCGACAACGTCAAGCGGCGCCAGCGTCGGCAAACCCTGCACTGCTGTTCCCTGGATCAGCTGTGTCCGCCTACGCCCCCTGCGCCTGCGCTGTGGCCCACAAAGATACCCGACGCTGCCTACATATACGAACTGCTCTACGTATCCCACTCAGTTTGGCAGCGGTGCGTGCGGTCTACACAACACTTACCAAAACAATTTTTGCACAGGTGCACAATCCTTCGGCGCGATCCGTCGGCTTTACGTGGGTGAAACTGCGCAAGGAAGGCTCCGACAACGTCAAGCGGCGCCAGCGTCGGCAAACCCTGCACTGCTGTTCCCTGGATCAGCTGTGTCCGCCTACGCCCCATGCGCCTGCGCTGTGGCCCACAAAGATACCCGACGCTGCTTACATATACGAACTGCTCTACGTATCCCACTCAGTTTGGCAGCGGTGCGTGCGGTCTACACAACACTTACCAAAACAATTTTTGCACAGGTGAGACTCGTATTACCTGTTTGAATTGTATTACTATTACTGCGTGCACAGCTGCCAAACAAGAGTGCCAGTGTTCCTGAGAATTGCCATGACAGGCGGGAAGGACCTGAGTAAAGCATTCGAGGATTTCAAGCGCGAAATCCGTGCTGAACTTCGGTCCTTCAAGCAGAGTGTTGAACATTGTAGCGAAACCTGTGACAGTGTCAATACGCTCTCCCTAGAAATAAAGGCTCTGCGTGAAGAACTGGTCACAACGCGAAAGACCAACGAAAGACTTGCAGCGGAAAATAAGCAACTTCAGAAGAAAATTGAAGAAATAGAACTGTATTCAAGGGCGAATAATGTCGAAATCAAAGGCGCACCTGATGAGGGTGAGCCTTTTGACACTGTCCAGAAGATTTGTGTGGCGATGGGAGAACCGTTGGCTCGTGATGATATTGACATTTGCCACAGAGTGGGAACAAATAAGCCAGGTGTGAAAAACATTGTAGTGCGTTTCATCCGACGAGACAATAAGCCAGGTGTGAAAAACATTGTAGTGCGTTTCATCCGACGAGACAAGCGAAATGTTGTTCTGGCTAAAGCAAGAAAGGCACGTATGACTACGGCGACACTTGGTTTTGCTTCAAGTGGCCCTGTTTATGTCAACGAACACTTGACAAGGCAGGCTAAGCAGTTACTAGGAGCGGCAAACGCAAAAAAGAGGGAAGTGGGATGGAGTTTCGTCTGGACGCACGGTGGGAAAATTTTAGCAAGGAAATCTGAAACATCTGAAATGTTAAAGATTGCCTGCCGAGAAGATCTGGATAAAATGCTGCGTTGAGGGTTTCACTGTCACTTTTGTCTTTAGTGTATGATCCGGCTAAGCTATGGCTGACGCGGTAGATTGCAAGTACTACGACATTGATGGCTTCAACGCAGGAGTTAAGGGGTCACCAGCTACCTTCAGTGCATTCCACTTAAACGCTCGTAGCATTAAAAATAAAATAAATAGTCTGTGTCTCTTTTTAGATAGCTTATCGGTAAAATTTGATGCCATACTTTTGACAGAATCCTGGCTTTCTTCGAGCGATAACCCACCAAAAATACCAGGGTACAATTATCACTGAATTGTGCGGTCCGTAAAACGCGGAGGAGGTATAGCGCTGTAAATCAAAAATTCTATTTGTGTGTGACGTTGTTAATGAACTTACGTGTATTACGCCCAGTGTTGAGTGTCTCGTAGTAAGACTTAAGGATCTCGTTATTGCAGCAGTCTACAGACCTCCATTAGGTCATAAGTCCGAATTTTTTGAGTTCATGGAAACTCTGCTGCCAAGTCTTCACTCAATGCACGTAGCCTTTTTAGTAATGGGCGATGTGAACATAAATATGCTCAGCGATGACGCATCCAGTGATCATTTTGAATCTGTCCTTCGTACTTTTGCCTGCACAAATTTAATCACGATGCCTACTCGTATTACTGAAAATAGCGCAACGCTTCTTGATATCTGTGTCACTAACGCACCTTCCAACCACTGCTCATCAGGTGTTTTCACCCTCGATATCAGTGACCATCTTCCGATTTTCGCGTTTGTAAGAGTAGCCCCCCAAAAGCAGGAACACATTGTAAACTCGAGTTATCGCGATATCAACCCCGTTACACTGAACAATTTTTACTCTGATGTAGAAACGATAACATGGGAAAGCGTGTACGCCGAAAACAATCCCGACCATGCGTATCGCCTTTTTTCTAAAGGAAATTGTAGCTATCTACACAAACCACTTTCCCCTGGTGCGCAGTACGAGACAAAGCAAAAGGTTACGTAAGCCTTGGATTACGCACAGTCTGCACAAAAAATAAAAACAAAACACAAAATGTACCATCGCTTCGTTTTATCACGTGATGCAGCCCTGTTTGCAGAATTCAAATCGTACCGCAATAAACTAAATGCTGACTTGAAGAAAGCAAAACTTTCCTACTATCAATCTCTGTTTGCTAGAATATACAACAATCCGAGAAAGCTATGGCAGGAAATAAACAATTTATCAAACAGCTGCAAAGTGCCCGATTAACATTGCAGCTTTTGCTCAAGACAAGACGGATGTAGACGCCCTAACAGAAATGAACGAGTTTTTCTCCAATGTCGGTGACTAGGTGCCTCCGGTCCGCCACAGTGGTTACACAAACGCGCTGGCGTTGACTCGTTCAGCACTAGCAAATTCAATTACTCTCTCTCCGGTTACTGAACAAGAAGTCACGAATTTTATTAGTAGAATTAGAAATAATGTCGCTGCTGGCTTGGATGGCTTGAGCGCCGTCCCTATTAAACACGTTGCTTCTATCATAGCCCTCCCGTTAACATATATAATCAATCAAATGCTAGAAACAGGTATATTTCCCTCTGATCTTAAAGTGGCACGTGTAATCCCCGTATACAAAGGTGGAGCTGTTAGTGAAATGGCAAACTACCGGCCGATTTCCGTGCTGCCCATCTTGTCCAAAGTATTCGAAAATGTCATCAATGCACGGCTCGTAAACTTTTTAACTAAATACCACGTAGTAAGTGATTCACAGTACGGCTTCCAGAAAGGGAAATCTACCGAAATGGCATTATTTCGAATTAAAAATGAAATTCTGAGCAACATAGAAAACAAACTTTTTACTGCTGGCTTATTTATCGATTTAAGGAAAGCATTTGACTGTGTGAAAGACTATATTCTACTGTCCAAACTGCATGACTATGGTGTTCGCGGCGTTGCCCATGAACTCGTGAAAAGTTATCTCTGTAACAGGAAGCAGTGTGTGAAGGTCGGTGAACCGGCGTCTCCAACTACTATTGTAAAATACGGGGTGCCCCAGGGCTCCATTGTAGGACCTTTGTTTTTCATACTTTACATCAATGATTTATGTGATGTGCCCGACTCACCCAAACTGGTCATGTATGCTGACGACACCAACATATTCTTTTCCGCACCAACTTTAACTAACTTAAACACTACAATAAATAATTACTTAATTAAACGTGAACAATGGCTGGACTCCAACAGATTAAGTTTAAATATTAAGAAAGCTAAATATATTATATTTAAACCACTCAACAAAAAATGTGACTGTGAACTCACTCTTAATTTTCAAGGAACGGTCCTTCAGCGCGTTTCATCAGAAAAGTTTCTAGGTGATTGGTTCAACGACACCATGTCTTGGAACACGCATGTTAATAAGCTAACTATTGAATTAGGCAAAACAGTTGGATGCCTCTACAAACTTAGAGAATTGATTCCACTAGGTCTAAAAAGTGCGATATATTATGCAAATTTTTACTCACGTCTTTCATACTGTACCCTAGTCTGGGGTACAACAACAACCACCAACTTTAATAAACTAGAACGGCTCCAAAAGAAGGTGTTAAGAATTTTTGAAAATTTTACCGGCCACCCAAGCCTACTACCCACTGCTCCCCTATTCATTAAACATAATATGCTAAAAGCTTCCAAGTTACACGACTATAAACTCTCCCTTTATATGTATAAAAACCTGCTTCCAAAACACGAAGAACACACTCGTCATGACTACAGCATACGTAACAGGCAAACACCAGTACCCCATACACGCACAAACTATGGTAGAGCTAGACTAGAGTATTGCATACCAACTATTTACAATTCCTTAAAAACCCATATAAATTTCAGTGCCCCTTTCAGTGTGTTCAAATCAGATGTGCGTGATTACTTGATGAAGATATAATTTTTTTCATGTTGTGTGCATCATGTTGTATCAGTGCTCCGATGTTCCTTGTATGTGACTTTGAGGTTTTCTTCGTATTATGCTGCTTGTTTTTGTTGACAGTGTTCACAACTGTGCAGAATCCGCTGCATGTGCTGCCCTCTGTAGGCCCCCAGGTCCCGTCAAGCTGTTTGCACAGCTTTTTGCCTGGGGGACCCCCAAGAAATCTGTTGGAAATAAAGTGGATTCTGATTCTGATTCTGATTTCCATCCGCACCACCTGCGCCGCACCACCAGTGTATTTCACCGAAAGATTGTTGCTTAATATAACTACATTGCTTAACGCCGTTGTCCACTTCGAAGTGAAAGGGAGTTCCGCAAACTTCCGCTCGCCGAGGGACAGAAAATACAGGCATTCCTATCTTATATACGCGTTCAATACTCTCCAGCCTACAGGCATAAACCTTTCAAATGGAACCCTTGAGTCCCTAGGTAGGGAGAGGGGAGGGGGGTTAACAAAGACAACGAAAGGCTAAAGTACTTACAAGATAACAATGTTTCTTCCCGAAAGCCTACTTTCAGATGCGGAACTCCCTTTCATTTCGACGAGAACAACGGCGTTAAGCATTGTGGTTACATTTTTAGCAACAAGCTTTGGGTTAAATGCACTGCGGGTTCGGCGCAGCTGGTGCGGGGTGGAAGGGGGAACACATGCCATAGGAGCAACCCTTGTTCCGAGGCTGTTATTTCTTCATCCTGCTTTCTAGTGATGTACACACAATGCATTTCCAAGATATGTACCACTAGCGGATTCTTTGGAAGATTTCCTCTTGCCAATAACTTTAGTCACGCTAACACCTGTCACCCAACTCGACCTATACCCCTTTAATCCACCTTTTTTTGTTGTTTGCAGGTGCTGCTCTTCTCCTCTCCTTCAGAGCATGGCGGAGAGCGTGCGATGGCGTACATAAACGAACACTGGAGAAGGCAGTTGCCGCCCTGACGAAGACAACTCCACTTGCCGGAACGCTGGCTCCTGCGACATTCCCTGTTCCAAATCGTATTTTGCGATCTGTTTATCGATTTAAGGAGATCAGGGAAGACAGGACGGAGTTAACTGTGTTACTTTACATGCATGAGATTTCACACTGTCTCTAAAAATTGCGGAAAGGCAGGACGCTAAGGTGTCGTTGATCCCTCTATCGTTGATCCCAAAAATGTCGTTGATCCCTCTATCATAGCAATCTGTAAAACACGAAAGTGACACCTGTTTTCGCGAAGTTGAATGGATAAGCGGCAATCAATCAATTAATCTATCAGTCATTTTTTATTTTAAGTTCTCTTATTACATGAAAATACATAACACTGGTTAGACCCATAGCCACTGTCTTGTAGGGGGGTCTAAATAAATATGCGTACAAATATGCAACAAATATGCCTCGATCTGGCGAATCGAAGGGCGGGAGATGACTTGGGTACTGTGAACACGTGAATACGTTAAATATAGACATCAGCGGCCCGTCACTAGGGCACAGGTATTCTGGACAGCTGTACATGAGAGAATGTTTTCGAGCGACTCACATTGCTCTGGAAATACTGAATTACACGCGCCAGAGCCCTTCGAAACCATGCCATACGCGAGGATCGTCCGCAAATGGTGACGCCTCGAAAGAGAACTCGAAACCGAACCACTTGTCAGAGGATCGTCTTGCGAAAGCACAGCCCCGAGCAACCAAAGGTCAATAATTTGCTTGTCTACGGCTGTCTTTGCACGTGCGCGTCTCAACTCAGCACGCCTGGCCACACAAGGCAAATTTTGTAGCGGCCGTGTTTGCCCCCTCGAACGCGACATCACGACGCCGCCACGGCCCTAACGGCCCTAACTTCCTGGGTGGTCGAGAAGCGTACACTACCGAAGCGCTGAGTGACGGCGCGAATCAGCACGAGAATATGCTTCGCTCTATCTATCCTTCCTAGGTGGCGGTACCACCGCAGCGAACCTAAGCGAACCAAGGGCGCAACATAAGGGAGGCGATTTTAATTTAAGAGTAGCTTTGGTTGTTAAACACCATAGTTAACTTTACAAGACACCTTTGCTTTAACCAACGACAATTAAATGTAACTTCTAGAGGCTATATTGAAGATATAAAGCCAATATTTTCCCAGTATGGGCGATGTTGCGGTGATGTATCCGTAGAGCATCGAGCACCTTTCGTCAAATCCCTGTTGAAGGTGGGTTCAAGTCCTCCTGGGTCGAGCTTTTTCTGAATTAATGCAAGTGCATTTTTTCACCTGCGTAACAGGATGTACACACGTCACTGATTTCTTGGTGGACTCCTGCATAAAACACTGTCGTGTAAAAAAGGTAAATAACTGCAAAGAAAATTCGCCAAGGTATATTTGCGGAACGAACCATACAGATCCAAACAGGTTTTCCGATTGCGTGGAAAGGGTCGTCTACAAAATCCCTCTCACATGCTCCCAATAATACATAGGCCACGCGGGGCGCAGCATAAGAATTAGATTATCAGAACACATAAATGCATCTGAAAAACTTCAGGCAGCAGGGCATTTAGCGGCGCACTACGCAAGAAGTGGTTGTAAGCCCATCATCAGCGAGACCTATGCATTGGATATTGGCAAATCTGACAAAGAACCAGAAACCTCGGAGGCTTATTTCGTGCTAAGAAATGAACCAGGAAACCACGTCAGCACTGCATCTTTAGCATTGAGAATGCCAGCTTTAATTTTATTGACGAGCGCACTACATCAACCCACACATGCCAAATGTTTGATTTCTATAGTGCGCTTTCATAGCGTTTTATCATCCTTTATACTGTTCATTTTACCTTAGCGAGTCAGCCTTGTGTTGTGTATATTTTGACGTCCGTTGTGAACCGTAAACAGTTGAAAGTCTGCACATATGTGTGTGGTATGTCCGCATGTAATTTCGCCCTTGGGTAATAGTTTAGCGCAATGCACTAAAGATGACATCTCAACTAGCCCCCATCAAATCTTTATTCACGGTTTACTCCAATCTCAAGTGTATTGCCTATATTGCAGGCATCACCTGCCTGCAGATACGTTGTCTTCTGCCTTTCGAAGAATATTAAGGCCGTGTGTGCCATTTTTGGAGCTTTGAAGACTCCTCCTGGCGTTCAGAAAGGGAGAGCGTTTGTCCTGTGTCTGCTTTTTTCCATGAGTGTTCTCCGTGCGCTTTTATTTCCGTGACGAAGAGCAATGCACAATCTCGCCGAGCATCACGTTTTCTTAAACTATGTTTCACACCTGGAGGGTTATTTTATATGAGATAAGATGATGGGTTACTCTTAAGCCAAGAAGTACATTCTATATGTTTTAGGCCTCACCAGCCGAGCACGATTCATTGCCTTCTGCCCTCGGAAGGATATTATACAATTGGACTTGTGTACCATTTTTGAAGTTTTGAAGCCTCCTTCAGGAGTTTTTGAAAAGGTGAGCTTTTGCTCTGTGTCTTATTTTCTGCGTGAGTATTGTTCTCGCCTATATTTCCCTGGTTGACACCTTAGCACCATTTCGCCAGGCACCAACTTTTGTTACACAATCTTTCGCACTTCTAGTGCTTTTCATATGTGATAAGATGGTTCGTTAGTCTTAAGTAAAGAAGCACATTCTATATGTTTTAGGCCTCACCTGCCAAGCGAGATTCATCGCCATCTGCCCTCGGAAGGATATTATGCAGTTAGGCTTATGTGCCACCTTTGAAGTTCCGAAGCATCTTCCAGTTGTTTTGAAAAGGTGAGCTTTCTCCCTGTCTCTTAGTTGCTGCGTGAAGGTTGTTCGTGCGCTTTTATTTGCCTGGTTAACAGCTATGCACCATCTCGCCGGGCATCAACATTTGTTAAACTATATTTCGATCTTCTAGTGCTCTTTTATAATGTCACGTGGTCGTGACGCAGGCAGCACTCAAGGCGAAGCACTCAAAACTCAAGGCGATGTCAGGCGAAGCTGTTCATTTGGCCAGAAGATTGTGCCTAGCAAAACACAGCCATCATCATGCCAGAAATAGCGGCGTGAACAGTCGTCCGTCGACGATACTGACAGACAAGCGGCGCAATGCGTCGGCTTTTATACAC
>JABSTT010004256.1:0-24925 GCA_013339685.2 Hyalomma asiaticum | reverse complement strand
AGGGCAGTCCAGCGATTTTTCAGTTTGCATATTTTAGTGAAATTTTCAATGTATGTTCTCCTTGTCACTGTAATAATATATGCCAAGTCAGGCAGTTGCAAGTCATTTAGTTTTCCTGAAAACGAATTTTAAAACTTTTTAGCAGATTCCCATGCGGGCCACCTTGTGTTTTTGGCGTTATTACCTCCAACACTGCCTACCAGAGCAGGCGAGCTGTCAAGAGCAACACGGTGACACTTCAGTGCTGAAATTGTCACTGTCAAGTTTTAAAAAGCTCGCATAATTGAATATATTCTCTGATCACATCGCCGGTTTCATTTTTCTAGCACCAGCTTCCTATTTTTTTGATGATGGGGACACTTGTGAAGTCGCGGCATACACTGCATCATTCGGTTATATAAAATAATGGGCGAGTTTTTGAGCGAATTGTACCACCCTGCCTGCTATAGGTCTAACAGTTGCCATTGGAAAACAGCGATATCAGGAAATGTTGTTGTTGTTGTTGTTGTTTTGTAGGGTTTTACGTCCCAAAACCAGTTCTGATTATGAGAGACGCCGTAGTGGAGGTCTCCGGAAATTTCGACCACCTGGGGTTCTTTAACGTGCACTGACATCGCACAGCACACGGGCCTCAACATTTCGCCTCCATCGAAATGCAGCCGCCGCGGCCGGGATTCGATCCCGCGACCCTCGGATCAGCAGCCGAGTACCTTAGCCACTAGACCCACATGGCGGGGCTATCAGGAAATGTTGAAAAAAACTGCCAGAGTTGCCCTTTAAGTCGAACTTGAAGGGACCGTGAAAATTTGTCCGTCTTCTCAGAAGTAACCCCAAAAGGAGGTGACAAGATTACTGGTGTATCCAAATAATTATCTTGTACCCCCAAATATCTTGTACCCCCAAAAGGATGGTGACAAGATTACTGGTGTATCCAGAACAAGAATAACGGAGGGAGAATAATAAACAGCGCTGTATTACAAACGCAACCTGTTTCATCATCATAGGTGTCAGGTATACGAAGGCAAATGTTACATTCGAAAACAACACGTAAAGGTTGAGAGCTTACAACAATTAATCAAACAAATGAGATGGGTTGATCAATCCCTGAACAAATACTTCTTGCTGCGCGAGGTGAAAACATGAATTTTATGTGATTGATCTTAAGTCGAAAGGCAATGAATTCCAAATAGCTATGCTTGTAAACAGGGTTGTGAATTTGCCGTAGTTTGTCCTTACGGCCGGCAAAAGAAGATTATTGCGCTGTGCAAAGCGGGTAATGTTGGTATTAGTTAAGTGTTGGTGATCGATACATGCAATGGAGATGTCTTTCATGATGAGCCTATAGGATACTATGGATACTCTAGGACAAAATAACTGTCTTCATGAGAGTATGTTAAGCTCAGAGAACAAGGAGCTACAGCACAAATGAAATGGACTGAAAGTCATTAGTCTGACTGCTTGATTCTGAAGTCGCTGCAACCACTCAATGTGTGTGAAATATCTGTTGGCCCAAGTTGATACACAGTACGAAATATGGCTATGACTGTAGGCAAAATACAAGGAACGTACGATATGTGGCGGAAAATAGGTTCTTGTCTTGATGATAACATGGATTCCAAATGCAATCTTTGATTGATTTGTGGGGTTTAACGTCCCAAAACCAGTTCGATTATGAGAGATGCCGTAGTGGAGGCCTCCGGAAATTTCGACCACCTGGGGTTCTTTAGCGTGCACTGACATCGCACCAGCACACGGGCCTCAACATTTCGCCTCCATCGAAATGCAGCCGCCGCGGCCGGATTCGATCCCGCGACCCTCGGATCAGCAGCCGAGTACCTTAGCCACTAGACCACCATGGCGGGGCTATCAGGAAATGTTGAAAAAACTGCCAGAGTTGCCCTTTAAGTCGAACTTGAAGGGACCGTGAAATTTGTCCTTCTTCTCAGAAGTACCCCCAAAAGGAGGTGACAAGATTACTGATGTATCCAAATAATTGTCACTTAAAAATCGTGAACGAAGTAGGTTTACAATGGCAAGCTAAGTGTAAAATGTCCACTTATTTTGCCTCCGCATGAGAGAGGATGGTAGCTTTAAGCATTTTTGCATTGGTTTATCCCCATATGTGTATGTCAGGCAGATCTGGTCAGAATGTTGTTCTTCTCATAAACATATCAGGACATTATCATGCTTCCAATACATGTTGCCACACCATTTCCTCTCATGAATGGGACTAGTTGGCTCCCAACTGGCTGACCAAACCCGAAATATAAAAAGGTTCATTGTTAACCGTCACTGGAGTAACTGAAGTTAGTCGGACACGAAGTAGCCGATTTGGTTTATTAAACACATTTCTTTACACTGGGTCTGCAAAACCAACCATACGTTCCCACATCGTTTCCCACTCCTAGAGTTCTTAACAGAGTTTGTCTAAGAGGAGTTAACTGTATTCTGCATATTATGCATTTGTGAATATATTACAAACCCCTGGAAGGCTAAGCTAGTGTGCACTTTTCTCATAATTGCCTGAATTGTGGATGTGCCATCAAGTTTGCCAACATAGTGCACTAGCAGGTTTCTGATGCAACAGGAAATTGTCAAAGCAGCCCATGTCGCCACTCTCAAAGCATGGCTCAAAATTGAGCTACGTGGTACATGTGAGAATAAGTAAGGAAACCCTGCACTCCATAGGTGGCTGTTCCCAGGAGATGCCCCATGAACGAGCGAACAGTTGATGATGGTCTGCCCCCACTCAGTAATGTCTTCTTGCATTCTTGGTTATATTTATGCAGCAAAAATATTCCTAACCTATGCTCAGCATGCACCAACAAAACCCTTGACTGCATTGCATAGTAACACACTCCTGCACTTCATCGTGTCACAATAGGCATATCTCTTTTTTCGTACTGTCCTTCTTGAGCACAGTGTGTGACAGATGTCAGTACATGGCACGTCTTTGGACACGCCTTTCAGTTGGCAATTGACACTTGACATGCAGTTAGCCATTATGTGTTTTTTGTTGTCATGCTGTCCTTTAGTACTTATGAAACTGCTCTTGTATGTGGCAATGTAGAAACCACATTACGGAAATGTGTTAGCAGACTTATGTATAGCATTGTGTTCATTGAAAGAGAAATGTAGCAATGTAGCACCACACACCTATCGATGCAAACAAGATTATATTGGCAAATAATATATACTGCAACAAGTATATAATGAGACTATATGCTAAAAGCAACCACACTTATTTGGAGTGCAAATCATACAGTATGCTACATGCTCAATGCACTTGAAAGTACTGTTGCCTATGTGGATACAGCAACTATCCTACAGAAGAATAACCCAGTACAGCCCTCACATCCATCAGCCTGTTTCCTTTAGAACTCTCCAGTTCGTTGACCCTTATAAACTGGCAAAGAACACTGAACATTTACAGACTGAGTGGCAAGACCTACTCAATATGTATTCAATTTTCTAATATTCATACAGTCGTAATTTTAAAACAATACTGAAATGTGAAATGTATCTATCTTTACGTGCAATAGACAACACATGAATCCCTGAAAAGCATCATTCTGTGCAACTTTCTGGCACAGAAATAGGCTGCAATTTGAGCCATTAGAGCACACGTAAAGTATCATCCCAAAGACTCATTTAGTACAAAGCCCCAACACTTATACGAATGCAGGGTGTTGCATTATACTAAGCATGCATTTCAAAACGAGGGAGTTCTGTTTGAAAAGAAGCCTTCGTATGGATCCTGAAGATCAAGGCAGACAAGCTGAAGCTGCACAAGCAACCATGGCCTTCAAAGGAAAAGGATCCATATAAAGTTCAATGACACCGTTGAGACAGAAGGAAATGAAGAGGGAGTATCCTGAAAAAAAATAACACACATGAATTAGGTACTACTGAAGTTTCAAGGTGATACCAGTTTATTACTCCAATACAGCATTACAGGCTGTCGAAGGAAACTAGATAGCACAAATAAAACAGACTAGATAAAGAAAAAACACACAGTACCCCTAACAGGTTACCACTAACAACTAATCTTTACTGTGATTCGTCTCTTTCAATGTATACAGCACAGCCAATGGGCACAAATGCACTGCAAATCATGGTCATAATACGTTATCTTCAGTGATATGCATGGCTAACACATCGTATCTGAGGGCTACAAATCCTTGCCGTGCAAGGCAACGGATGCATCACTTACACAGGCGCCTCCTTTCTAATGTGGGAATTCCACCAAAATTTACCTAGCATTCCCACTCCTGTCCGGAATCCTAATACTACTGTGCAATGGCACATAGGTGCAGGATCTACAATGCATAGGTCCTGCACCGCCTCAAGTGATTTGCTTCTGAGCACAACCTCATGTTGCTTTTTGCCCTTCATTTTCTGAAGGAGCATCTCAGACACCACTATCCGTATCGAGCAAGGGAAATCGCCGGCCTGCAGGTGCTCAGTCTGCCACTTAGAACTATCCTGTACCAAGAGCGCACAAGAGTTCACCAGTACCGATTCGAGGTATTGGGCTGAGCACTTTATACCTTCTTATGTGTTGAGTAATATGGTAAAAGCTCTTTACTTGTATGCAGTGTGTCCATCCAGCAAATCAGATGTCAACTAAAAAGCAAGTTGGTGTCTAAAAACTGCCGCTTGTTAATGTTGGGAAGTTCATAGATAGGTAGTAGGCAACACATTTTATGGGCGTACTCCCTGGGTGCTCAGAAAGAGCTTTCGCCATGACTTGGCACATAGTAAGATAGTAAAACGAGCAATCGCAGCCCGATACTTCGAATCGGTACTGTCGAAATCTTGTGCGCTCTTGCTACAGGCACCTGCAGGTAGCTGATTTGCCTTGCTCAATACTAATAGCAGTATCCAAGACATTCCTTCAGAAAATGGAGAGCAAAAAGAAACGCGAGGCGCTCTCAGAACTAAAAGACTTGAAGTGGTGCCCTATGTGCATAAGGTATCATAATGGCTGCATAATGAAAAGGCTGCATAATGAAACTTTTGCACACACAACACGAAGCCACAACGAAGAAGTACACAGGGACTGGGCTAGTCCTTGTGTACTCCTTCGTTGCGGCTTCGTGTTGTGCGCGCAAAAGTTTTATTATGCGCATTTATTCTCCGCACATGCACTTCCGTTACGGAAGTACTACGAAAGTACGTCAGAGGCTTAAAGTGTGGACCCCGGCATAAAACACTTTCATGTTGTAAAGTTTATGGACAGTTTTTGAACAGCAATCTAATGAAGAAAAAAAGAGCACCTTTTGTGAAACAGTACTCATGTGCCCGAAACGCGTAGATTGGGGCAGCATCACGTGACATGCTGACCTGTGAACCAGACGCATCACTGAAACAGTGTATGGACACGTGCGGTTGTTTTGGTTTAAGTGGAAAGCCGTTATCACTTCCCAGTAACACGCGCTCGTTTTGATTGTTTGCGGGGAGCGCTGTTATCACTTTCTGTTACGCGCAACGCAGGCCACGTTTATGCTGCATGCCACTTCTGGAACCATGTCGAGCATTCTTGAATCTTTGCATACTTGACGTGCACATTTCAGTGGCTTCTGGAACTGCAGAGATAATGCGATAACGCGTTATGACGCCTGCATAAAAGCCGACGCATTACGCCGCTTGTCAGTCTTTCCGTCGACCGACTGTCCACGACGCTATTATTGTCATTGTCTTTGTTTTGCTCGGCAAAAGTTCGCCCAACAAACAGTTCGCCTGACATCGCTTGAGTCCTGCGTGCTTCGCCTTGGGTGCTGCGTGCTTCACTACCACGTGACAGTATGGTTTCTTGTTTATACTGCTATTGACGGTCAGTATAAGAAGCCAAAAAGTAAACTAGCCGTCAATGCGTACATATTTTATGACTGATGGCATAGTTTCGAGAGCTTGCAGCTGCAGCGTAAAAACGCAGTAATTGGACCTGGCATAAAATACAGTTATATTGTATATATACACACTCATATATATATATATATATATATATATATATATATTGTAAAGTAGAGAGACGTAGACACAGCGCCTTAGCTGCAGGCCGGCTGTTCTGATTTCCTCTTTCTCTGCTTCGCCTCGTCGTTTCCCTGCGCACCTAGCGCGAGCGGCCTCGACACAGCGAGCTGTTGGTTATTGTACATTACAATATATATATATGCAACAATAGCGTGGGGTGCCGCCTGTTTACAACAGAATTCACGATGTGCCTCTTAGAGAACGACGGGTTATTACATCAACGTTTCGGCCGGGTCCCGACCTTTTTCAAGACATGTTAACAATATGAACCAGCCAGTATAACCTTACATACTACACTTTGCCGGGTAGTAAAGAGTCCAGGCAAAGCCTGGCCAAACTTTGCCACTCCACACTTGGCCTGACTTACTACCAGGCAAAGTGTGGTATATAAGGACATACTGGCTGGTGGATATTGTTAACATGTCTTGAAAAATGTCGGGCTTCGACCGAAATAAACCGTAATTCTCTAAAAGGCGCATCGTCAATTCTCTTAAATAAATATATATATATATATATATATGTATATGTATTGGGCATTCTATATCAGGTCTAACACCTGTTTCGACCACCTCCGTTCTTGCTGAAAATAATCGTGTTGCTCCCTTAGCTGTGTTGTAAATACTTCCTCAGGAAAAATTTCCAGCAAATTACTGAGACACGGCAATAAATTTATCCGAAATTACTCCTTTGAGCCACTTATATGGTACCATTTGTTGCTGATTCTTAAGGTGCCTGTCTATCATTAATACTCTAGTCGGGACATATTTTTATTTCAATTTCTATATTTCCGGCCATGACGATGCACTACAAAATGTTGCATATTCAGCATTTCTTTGCTAAAAACACCAGCTTCATTGCGATAATAATGACAGTTTCGACTTTCCTGTATAGCATACTAAGCGAAAAAGATACTGAGGCAGTTTGTGAAGCCGATATTTCCTGTATAGGTAGCTAAAATTTGGCAAATATTACATTGTAACCCAGATTGAGCGATCATTTTGGATGTAGAGTTCCAAGAAAAAATATGGCCTATATTCCGTTTCGTAGTGCTCTTTTTGGGTAAATCACATAATGGAGTTTTAAAAGAGTAAGTTTTATTTTAAGCAAGAATGGTTTTGGACTTATCAGTGACTGGGGTGCGGAAAACATCTCGTTTAACCTTCACCGCAACCCGTCAGCGCTGGATTCATGTAGGCAAAATTGAGCCATCACATGAACTATCTTGCTGTGGCTAGACCACGTCATACGGCTTTTCGTCACAGAATTTGAGTAATTTCACTTAAGGAATGTAGCGCTAAAACTGGACTGGTGCATCGTTTTATCTCTCTTGACATTTTAGCGGGTCGTTGTTTGAATCTATATTGCAGAAATCAGGGACGAAAAGTCGTAACACGTGGCGTAACCTACAAGCAAGGAGAAATTTGGAGTGACGGCGGGAAAGGTGTCTACGGTCGATCCCGCTCTTGAGGTATTGTGCGGTGAACGTGAAAGAAAAGAGCTTTCCAACTTGGCCTCGGCAGATCACTGCTTATCTGTTTAACCAGTTCTTACCAACCGGAAAAAAACAAACATGGTCGCTGCCCGTTGCTATCACATTGTCACTCGATTTATGTGCATTTATATCACATATGTACACCTTATCGGCATTTATTATCCTCACGCGATTTCAAAGCAATATCGCCCACCCGGAGACACATAAACAAATAAACAAACATATCAAAATAATGCACCACACAGACCGCTCACCTCACGCTACCGTACACCGAACATCGTACACGGACGATATCTTCTTTCCGAAGGCATCGCTAGGCTTTTTCCGTTGAGCACGGCTGCACCACAAACGACCACCGGCGCTCAAAAAATTCGCAATCCTGTGCTATCTATATGTTGGTTATTCCGCACGCAAATGAAGAACAGTTATGGTCATCATTGTCTCGGCTAAGATGCTGTGTGGGCACCCCACTCACTAAGAAGGAGACGTTCGCGGTCACAGTACCCAGTCGCAGTGCGCCGGCGGCCGCACGTTGGTTCCGTCTCACACGTATCGGCGCTCACTTTCGCGCTAGCTGCTTGACAGTGGTCGTCACAAGAATTCTAACTGCACTTTATTCCACTATGCAGACAGCATTTGCCGCAAAGCAACGCCACGTTCGTTTTTCTTCCGCTGGTTAGTGCTTACACTGGCCGTTGACGGGCTCGATGCTGAGGGCATATAGCAAAGTCCGTTTTCACGTACCTCGTGCAGCAAATGACAGGAAATATGCTTATGATACCCTGTGAAAAGCTGAGGGAGTTTAGTGCAAGTACTGAGCATAGGAAATTCTTTAATGTATAGAAGATGAACGTTGATGCTGTTGTTGATGCTATGAACGTGCCTGCTTTTGACTGGGAGTAATGATAGCTTTGTCTGAGCAATTTATGATTGTTTGCGGCCTTTTGTGCTAGTTGGGCAGCTTTACTACTGCCGGATGTTGTGCTGTCCCGGAGGTGGAATATATATTATTCGTAGGTGGAACCTACGAATAATAAAGGAACAATAGGAATCCCCTCCCCCTAATTGTTCCTTTATTATTCGTAGGTTCCACCTACGAATAATATATATTCCACCTCCGGGACAGCACAACATCCGGCAGTAGTAAGCTGCCCAACTAGCACAAAAGGCCGCAAACAATCATAAATTGCTCAGACAAAGCTATCATTACTCCCAGTCAAAAGCAGGCACGTTCATAGCATCAACAACAGCATCAACGTTCATCTTCTATACATTAAAGAATTTCCTATGCTCAGTACTTGCACTAAACTCCCTCAGCTTTTCACAGGGTATCATAAGCATATTTCCTGTCATTTGCTGCACGAGGTACGTGAAAACGGACTTTGCTATATGCCCTCAGCATCGAGCCCGTCAACGGCCAGTGTAAGCACTAACCAGCGGAAGAAAACGAACGTGGCGTTGCTTTGCGGCAAATGCTGTCTGCATAGTGGAATAAAGTGCAGTTAGAATTCTTGTGACGACCACTGTCAAGCAGCTAGCGCGAAAGTGAGCGCCGATACGTGTGAGACGGAACCAACGTGCGGCCGCCGGCGCACTGCGACTGGGTACTGTGACCGCGAACGTCTCCTTCTTAGTGAGTGGGGTGCCCACACAGCATCTTAGCCGAGACAATGATGACCATAACTGTTCTTCATTTGCGTGCGGAATAACCAACATATAGATAGCACAGGATTGCGAATTTTTTGAGCGCCGGTGGTCGTTTGTGGTGCAGCCGTGCTCAACGGAAAAAGCCTAGCGATGCCTTCGGAAAGAAGATATCGTCCGTGTACGATGTTCGGTGTACGGTAGCGTGAGGTGAGCGGTCTGTGTGGTGCATTATTTTGATATGTTTGTTTATTTGTTTATGTGTCTCCGGGTGGGCGATATTGCTTTGAAATCGCGTGAGGATAATAAATGCCGATAAGGTGTACATATGTGATATAAATGCACATAAATCGAGTGACAATGTGATAGCAACGGGCAGCGACCATGTTTGTTTTTTTCCGGTTGGTAAGAACTGGTTAAACAGATAAGCAGTGATCTGCCGAGGCCAAGTTTTAAACCATCCAATGGGAACTGCAGTGGACTAAATACTTGAACCGCTGCTGTTAGTGTAGTACTTACCCCAAAATTGGTACAAAAGCTGTGTCAGCCCACTTACTCGCCGAAAGGACGACTAGTGTACCCCCTTTTTGTCCATTTTGATTGATAGTGTAGGCTAGGAAAGCATCCCATGCGAAACGTAGGAAGTTAGGATAGACTGAACACTGGGAACGCTTTACTTTAGGCTATAGTTATAATCCTTAGCTTATTCTAGCTCTTCTACAGGAAATAGGCCTCTCGCAGTGATGGTCAATTTGTCCGATCATGCGCGAGCTGATTGTATATTGTTTCTCTGAACTTATGGATTTCACCACTCCACATGAAATTCATCCCCTTCGCTGCATTGTTATATGGGGGATATTCTATATCAAGCCTAACAGGTTGGAGGCTCCTTTCACGCGCGGCGAGGAAAATTCTTCGAAAGTTATGCTCCAGTGCAGTACTTTCCATAGCAAACGTAACTCGATTTTTCACAAAGATTGGATATGTCCAAAAAAGAACCTTTTAGGCTTGATATAGAACATCCCCCATATAACAATGCAGCCGAAGGGGATGAATTTCATGTGGAGTGGTGAAATCCATAAGTTCAGAGGAACAATATGCAATCAGCTCGAACATGATCGGACAAATTGACCATCACTGCGAGAGGCCTATTTCCTGTAGAACAGCTAGAGTAAGCTAAGGATTATAACTATAGCCTGAAGTAAAGCGTTCCCAGTGTTCAGTCTATCCTAACTTCCTACGTTTCGCATGGGATGCTTTCCTAGCCTACACTATCAATCAAAATGGACGAAAAAGGGGGTACACTAGTCGTCGTTTCGGGGAGTAAGTGGGCTGACACAGCTTTTGTACCAATTTTGGGGTAAGTACTACACTAACAGCAGCGGTTCAAGTATTTAGTCCACTGCAGTTCCCATTGGATGGTTTAAAACTTGGCCTCGGCAGATCACTGCTTATCTGTTTAACCAGTTCTTACCAACCGGAAGAAAACAAACATGGTTGCTGCCCGTTGCTATCACACTGTCACTCGATTTATGTGCATTTATAACACACATGTACACCTTATCGGCATTTATTATCCTCACGTGATTTCAAAGGAATATCGCACACCTGGAGACACATAAAAAATAAACAAACATATCAAAATAATGCACCACACAGACCGCTCACCTCAGGCTACCGTACACCTAACATCGTACACGGACGATACCTTCTTTCCGAAGGCGTCTCTAGGCTTTTGACGTTGAGCACGGCTGCACCACAAACGACCACCGGCGCTCAAAAAATACGCAATGCTGTGCTACCTATATGGTGGTTATTCCGCACGCAAATGAAGAACAGTTATGATCATCATTGTCTTGGCTAAGATGCTGTGTGCGCACCCCACTCACTAAGAAGGAGACGTTCGCGGTCACAGTACCCAGTCGCAGTGCGCCGGCGGCCGCACGTTGGTTCCGTCTGACACGTATCGGCGCTCACTTTCGCGCTAGCTGCTTGACAGTGGTCGTCACAAGAATTCTAACTGCACTTTATTCCACTATGCAGACAGCATTTCCCGCAAAGCAACGCCACGTTCGTTTTTCTTCCGCTGGTTAGTGCTTACACTGGCCGTTGACGGGCTCGATGCTGAGGGCATGTAGCAAAGTCCGTTTTCACGTACCTCGTGCAGCAAGTGACAGGAAATATGCTTATGATACCCTGTGAAAAACTGAGGGAGTTTAGTGCAAGTACTGAGCATAGGAAATTCTTTAATGTATAGAAGATGAACGTTGATGCTGTTGTAGATGCTATGAACGTGCCTGCTTTTGACTGGGGGTAATGATAGCTTTGTCTGGGCAATTTATGGTCGTTTACGGCCTTTTGTGCTAGCTGGGCAGCTTTACTACTGCCGGATGTTATGCTGTCCCGGAGGTGGAATATATAGAGGGAAAACACAGTACAGGAAGTTTGAACCTACGAATAATAAGGCAACAATAGGAAGAAGTAAGTTATGCTAAGTGTTCACAGCCACGAGCTTGAATGAGCCCAGTATGCCGGCTGCCTTGATGGGTGAAAATTTTAGGCTGGGAACAGTACCATCAAAACTATTTTGAATTTTCTCTCGCTTTCCTGCTTTCCAGTTGCAACGAATATATATAAACAGTGAGAAGGTAAGCCCACCATGTATTTTTAAACCTTAAAATCGTCACTGCCACCCATTAAGCTTTCCGCGGCTTTCCTCAACCGCCCTCTCAACCGCAAGTTTCTTGACTACCTTGCTAGTTTTGCATATATCCACGATCATCTGAAATGCATCAGGCACGTACGTAGTTGCTTCTTCTCAGTGTTCAGGCGACCCCACTAGTTGAGAAGAGCGACATACAATGAAAACGGTCCTAAAATGGTCAACTGAATTTGGAACTTGAAGTAATCCTGCAAGAACTGCCAGGCAGATTGGAATAAAAGTTAGACTTCTACCCAAATCACACCACTTTCCTACAAAAGGAGGTCCGTACTGGTTGCTTGGATATGAGACTTCGCATTTTGGGAAAAACGTCGTGGTGCGAGACTATGTGCCACGCAGCTTTTAAACCAATGTTCAGCCAATATTACATAATGTCATCATTACTGACTGCACAGGCGTAGCAATACTGGGGTTGGGGGAGGTGCCAAAGCCTCCCCAAGTTTTTTGAAGTTTGTATGTGTACATATGCTCATATGAACACACATAGGCACAAAGACAAATGGGTGCTCTGACTGCTCCATAAGTAAAATTATGGCTAAGCCAGTGATTGAATGCATCTTTTATTGCACGTCATAACACCTGCTCGTGCTTTCTGGCCGCCTTTTGCTCTTGCATCACGAAACACCACGTACATTATCTTGCATTCGTGTCTCACCTTAAATAAAATTTAAGCAACCTCAACACCTCCCATCTTGATGGGCGCTATGAGGATATTAAACATTATAAATGTGCAATAATTTCATGATCGGTCTCATTGATTTATTGCCATCCAATGTGTAAGTAATCACGATAAAAATACAACGAGACATTCATATTTCAAGCAGGCATTTCTCTTGTCTCCACTGATAATTTTTCGTGGCAAAATTATTTCAGCATATGTACTACAGATTTCAAGGTTTCTTTTGGGTAGTAAGAAACAACATAAGCAACGAATAGAGACATCACAGCACTTGACAGCATTTTAGGAAGCAAGGGCACTGTTCACTTAGACATTCACGGAATTCCACCAGGCTTGTATCCACTGGAATACTATAAATGAGAACACATGAAGTGAAATTAGAGTTAACGCTGCCACTACGTAAAACAGCTGATGTATGATGCGCTAGATAAATACATGAGCGGATCCAAGTGGACCCGCAACAATGTAGGCACCAACAATGTATGTGCCTAATATAACAATATGGAGAGGTAACATAACTTCTCACAGTCGGCATAAGCCCCTTAGCTTCGACCTATTAATGCACGGCGCAATCCAACAGCTTACCGTCGACGAGTGTTCGCAGGGTTGTCGCGCTCATAAAGTACGCTGTTTCAAAACACTTCACTGCACCAAAGGTCATACAAAATAGTTTACAGGTGCTTCTTCGCTAAATAATTACAGTACCCACAATAATTGCGGGTGCTTCTGCCGGCGCTCTCACACATGCTTAGTGATTTTCTGGCGGTGCCAAACATGTTACCAAACCTCGTTGTTGAATGCACAGAGGCCATGGCCTTCCACCGTTTTGATCAATGTCCTTTAGACTGCTTGTTGCACTCCCGAAGTTCACAAGAGCCATCGAGTTCCTAAACAATGGTTTTGTCACATTTCTTATGAAGATAAACGGTGGTTGCGTGAGACTCAGGGGAGCTCACCGAGTGATGCTTTACGCTAACCTTCCCGGTGAGCCGGTTTGACATAAAGGCGCGATATTAGCAGAAAAAAGAGAGGAATAAAAAACGAAAATACTCAAAAGGTACATATCGTAAATGTCCTTCCAATCCGCAAACTGAGGTGATCAATCTCACGGAATGGAGAGAGTTTCATTCACACCTCAGGAAGCTTTACAAATATAACAAGACGTAATAAGATATTCATATATTGGGAAGACATCCTAGGCTCAAAGAAATGTGTTTTCTATAATTGCTAGCGACTCTGGCGTTGCGTAATAACGATAGAGAAGAGCGGGTTAACGGCTTGTTTATTTGTCAGAAGCAATCCAATAAAGTCAGCAGACAGTGAAGCCTAGGAAAACACACAGGGAACGTTTGTAAGTGTGGTACAGCAACTGTGGAATAAATGCGTTATAATGAAAGGAGGCGTTAATACACCACTGCTCTTTGTAGGTACCCAGCCCACAACGTTCGAATAATACGTCCGATGTTTTACAATGTGCCAATAGTTCTTCCGTGCACTTTATTTGGTATTTTATTTTCTATAATCCTGGGAGTGTTAGGCACGGCTACTCAGTGGCTGCGCCCCTTTGAAGGAACATAAATTGGGCCACGGAAGTGAATGTTACATGATGATCGGTGTCGTTGTGTTCAATCTCCATGGGTTCGGCGACACTTGAGGGGAACTTGATGGCGCGTTCAGTCACGCTCCTCACACAAAATTCAATGTCTTTTACGAAACACCGTGTGCTTGAGAGCCAGTAAACGCTGGCGCAGTACCAAGGCGTGTCGCAGGAAAGTGCTTACCTGCTTCCGCCGCGGGCGTCTCCATTTCGGTGAAGTGTTCCGTTCCTTGGTACCAGTAGCATGTGTTACGTGTCACACACACTAAACAAAAGCAACCAGGAACGGGAGTAAACAGCTTGTCCTCTAGCGCACTAGCTTTTCTGGGTTTTTTTACTACGTAACAGTCAAGGTAAAAATTTACTCTCACGCTAACCGAGTTTTTGAACGTAGAAAGGGCAGTAGTTATTTACCCCAAGGAGGTTTTATTGAGCAGTAAACGAGGACTCACCCTTCGAACTTATAACATTGAAAGCACGTTTTTACTCGTTGAGAGCGCAACAAACAGAGGCACAAGCGCGGTAGCAGAGATACTCGAAAGTGCGTTTTCACTTGGCCTCCGTCCACCAAGACAGGCGCTAGGACAGCCGGCATCGCGGTGCTGGTTGACGATGCGGTCAGTCAGGAACGTTTGCGACCGTAGTTTCCGTGCTTTCCCAGAACTCGGCGGTGCCTTGGAAACGACGGTCACTAGGCATAGCTGCCGGAGATGTCACGGTATCACGTTCTGGTTGACGGACGCCGGCGTAAGCGTATCGGCGCGTGCGCCGATGCGCGTACGCGCTCATCACACTCAGGCCGTTCACACGCACGCCCCGAGACGTCGCGACCCCTCTTCCGCGACCGACGCTTTTGACGAACAGTTGCTTGCAAAAGCGTACCATGTGGCTAGGCCTAAATAGTCATTCGAGGGCTATCACGGCCTCCACCCCTGCGCCACGGCAGTTTGGAGTTTTTTACCACGTGACGTGGTACGTAGTCTTTGATCACGTGGCTTTAAACTCTAGACTTGGGTTCTTTTATCACGTGACACAAAACCCCCTACGTAGTAAAATAGGGCAATAACGTCCTTTTACTACCTTTCTAACAAGTGGTAGTAAAACTATGTCATATGCTCCGTTTACCTCAACAAGACGTAGTAATATTGAAAATAAGGGAGTTTTTAGGGCTCATAAGCCGCAAAAACCCAAATATCGGGCGACTTTTGCTTACAGTGCATGCGTAAACCATGAGACACTCTAGCTTCCGCGCGATCGGCACTACGAGGCGCTGCCATCCGACTTGCTGCATCCGCCTTTTCGAGACACTAAGGGGTAAGGAGCTTTGCCTCGACTCACTTTCAGTGCACCACGGTGTACACCGTTGGTGTATTTGCGAAGGTGAAAAGAAACTTTATCGCAGTATGGCCGCTCGTTAGGGTGAACGATATCAAGGAAAGTGGTTGAATATGCAGGCAAACGTTCATGGCACGCTCAGTGTCGCCCACGCTGGCCACCGACGATCGCTGGTATCCACAGTGTGTGGGCTCACAGAGCGCCGAAGCATCGGCTGAGCACCGTTTATTATGCGGGTGAAGCGCGTAATCGCCGCGTTTGTTGGTAACACAATCACTGTGGACGCAATGATACGTAACGTTAGCTGGCATGTTTAGAGGCCTGTTTTCCAGAGCCGTGTATGGCAGCGGCGTGATTAACAGCGATATATTGCTTGCTTTTTCAAATTAGTACACACTTGGAATCCTTTTTGTTGCGCCGGTGTTCTAGCCGTAAAAGGGGGTACTCTGAGTTACCGAAAAAAAAAAAGACTGCTCCAGCGAAGAAAAAAAAAATGTAAGTACACGGCGCCTGACAAGGGGACGAAGATGAGAAAGAAGGAGACGGCGAGGAGAAGGAGGAAATGAAGGTAGAACGAGGATAATTCGATAAGAAGCAGTAAAACCTAGCTTAAGCTGTCAGCGCGTTCCATTCTCGGACCACACTTTTCATTTCTTTTTTTTTCTCCGTTGTTGTGGCGCGCCTGTCTCTCTAAGAGCGTCTGATCCCCGCATCGGTGATCGTAGCGGAATTGGGATATCAACACTCAAATTTTCTTGAAATGTTCGAAATTTTTTCTGGGAGACGGCGGTAGAGGGGCCTTTTAAAGACAACTTTCAATAACATTCAGTGGAGCGCTCAAGGTGTTTGGGGTACTACTTACCGCGTTTCAAATGCGAAGCATTTCTTTGCGAACTTCGACGACTTTGAGCGTATCTATCTATCTATCTATCTATCTATCTATCTATCTATCTATCTATCTATCTATCTATCTATCTATCTATCTATCTATCTATCTATCTATCTATCTATCTATCTATCTATCTATCTATCTATCTATCTATCCGCCTACGACTGTGTGCTCTCCTTGCCGTTTTGTTAGTGGGGTGTATACAAAAACAGGTATGCCACAACATGACTGCATGACTAACGTAAATGACAGGTCATAACATGAAAATCATGATATGCATGTCATGAGTGGCATTATTTAAATCCCATGGTCTTGGTGCACTCCTAGCGGTTTCTCAATGGGATATATACGAAAGTTGGTATATCATACCATGACTGAACGAAGAACGTAAATGGCACGTCATAACATGAAAATCATCATATGCACGTCATGAGCGGCATGATTTACATGCCATGGTCTTGGTGCTCTCCTAACCGCTTCGTTAATGGAATGTACACGAAAATTGGTATGCCACAACATGACTGTATGACGAACGTAAATGACAGTTCATAACATGAATATCATCATATGTATGTTATAAGCGGCATGATTTACATGCCACGGTCTTGGTGCTCTTGCGGCTGTTTCTTAACTTGATATACACGAGAACTGGTATGGCGGGACGACAATGTATGACGACCATGGGCGACACGTTATATAAACATGAGAATCGTGACATACATTCCATGAGCAGCATGATTAGCATGCCACGCGTTTCGTTAATCGGATGCATACCAAAATTGGTATGCCACAACACGACTACACGACGAACGTAAATGACAGGTCATAACATTAAAAGGATGACATGCATGTCATGAGCGGCATGGTTTACATGCCACGGTCTCGGTGCTCTTGTGGCCGTTCCGTTAACATCATATGTATCAAAATCGGTATAGCGTGGCAACAGTGAAGATCCATTTTACATTCCTGATGCGTGCTTCGCATTTCCTCGATTTCCACTGCGCGTGGATCTGCCAATTTTTTAAAGGTTAACATTCATCATGATTTATGCAGGTACCCACGGCGGCACTAGGCGTGGCTGTGGAACTTGAGGGCACAGAAGGGTCCAGCAAGGCAGCGGTGCAGGCTAGGGAGGCCGACCCACAAGCGTCGCTACGAAAAAAAAATTTCCAGAAACAGAAGCCAGAGAAGACGTGCTCGTGTGGAGCGCAGTTTTCAAGTTTCAAGAAGCTTGAGGAGCACGCGTTGGAAGCACATCAGATGGAATACATCTGTCAGTGTAAATACTGCCCAACCAAATTTAATTATCGCTGCAACCTGATTAGGCATGAACGAGCCCACGTTGGCAACGGAATCCCGTGCGAGCTCTGCGAAAGAATCTTGCCGAACAGCGGCTTTCTGGAAGCGCACATGCAGAAAATGCAAGGAGCTGTGGACAAAACGGACGACGCCTAGCCAGGGTGCGAAATTAACATTAGAAAACAGCGTGGAAAGCTGCTCGTGTCCTTGTGTCTTTCTTTGCGGCACACGGGAATTATCTCATTTAGCCTACACTCTTAGCTTCAATGGAGGGCTGGGCACTCCGTTTGCAAGAGTAAACGCCTGTCCCATATTTCACTCTCTTCTCAGGATTGCTGGGCACTCTCTGTAGCACAGAGTGCGCGCGCTCTCGCATTGAGTTCTGTCACTCTGGCTGAAGGGGAGTGAAGTGATGCTTCTCCGCGAAAGTTCAAGCACTCTTTCGTGGGCCTAAGCAAAAAATAAGGAAAAGGGTATGGCCAAGCTTTCGATCGTTCCATGCAACATCGAGCACGCCAAAAGAACGTGCCTAAACGAGAGATCGCATATATAAAACATGCATCCATGCACAACGCACACACAACCCAGCAACTTTAACGATATAAACACTCCATGCCCAAAGCATTGTCTCGACCTTCCCTGTACTGCCAGTGGGAAAAGTAGTGTTCTGGTTAATTAAGCACTAAATATAGAAAGAACCCATGGGAACGTCTGGTAACCCTTCGGGATATTGATGAGTACAGGGCCTGTTAAAACAACATAATATTCGACGTCCTTACGATTAGCAAATACCGTTAGCTGTTTTCTTCACGGCAACAGCGCCGAGCACACGTACGGTGTCATGCGGCGCGTCTGGTCCAGCGTAGCGGCAGCCACGCTTTCATTAATCGTCAAATTCTAAAAGCAATCGTAGACAATGGTGATTCGGAAGCACAAATGGAAAAATCAGTAAATGCGGAAAGCGAGCTGATTCGTGTACGCGCGGCACTTTTATCAATCCTTGATAACAATGCCAAAGTAAACATTCCAACACTATTACGTTGCCGGGTATCACAGGGGCACTTCAGACCACTTCGAAAACAAGCAACAACATCAAATTCAAACTCACGTACGCACGCACAGCAGGCGAACACCATACCGATCACACTACCAGGCCACGGTCTACTGGCTACTTTATTCGCGGCCTTATATATCTACCAAATATATTGCTATTCTGCTTCTGAACCTAAGAGCTTCGAAGTTGATCGGTATGAGCGCGTGTTTCAGTTCGGTCAATGCAGAACTTGCGAGGCGGTGCGTAAACCACCGCAAAGCAGTGTGCTATGAATTATTCTTCAGGTAGTCGTGCCGCACGGCAACCGCGTTATAAATCGGTGCTCAATTTCGTGCTACCCTATGCATCACAGATTTTTCGATGGCTAAATGTACGCAAACATCTGCGTAAAAGTAAGGCACCTCAGCGTGCCATACTGAAGTAAACGTATTCCATAGGCAAGAGCTGTTCAGCAATTTCGATAAATGCCGCCGTGAGCTGCACGCGTCCACTGGCACCACCGCGTTCTTAGCGGTTCAAAAATCACACGCATTCGCATACAAAAGTTGCGTACGTCACTAGGTGCCTACACCAACATACATAACTTATACGCGTGTAACTTATCGTGCGCTACACGCGCTGGCACAGGCGTTTCCACATCGATCTGGCGATCAGCTGTTTGTGCAATAGTACATAACGCGCGCATTGCGCTGTTGGTGCAACATATACTCCGTTTCGCAAGCTGATGGCAGCGTTGTGAAAGGTACGGGCGCTCTCATCCAATCATGACAGGTACGGGCGCTCTCATCCAATCATGACCTCTCACTTACGTTTGTCAGGCCGTCATGTTGTGCCATTACAAATTTTCGCATACATCCCATTAGCAAAACGGCCAGGAGATGCGCCAAAATTCGGTAAGTGGGGCTGGGCCTAAGATAGGAATAGATAGATAGCTAATAGATAGATAGATAGATAGATTAGATAGATAGATAGCTAGATAGATAGATTAGAATAGATAGATCAGATAGATAGATAGAAACGCTCAATGTCGCCGAATGTTCGCTAAGAAATGCTTGCATTTAATGAATCGCACTTTACTGCTCGTCGTGAAGAGACCCCAGAGTGCCAAGTGAGTAAAAGTTTCATAGAAACATTACACAGCTTCGCTGATCAATCGCCTTCATGGAGGGGGAAGGACCGAACACTCTTTAATTGTACGTTCTCTTTTACATATACAAAATATAGGTGGTAACTTGCGAATTATTTTCGAGGACGCCATGCGCAGAAAACGCCGACCACGCCGCTGCTCCAAAGCATAGGCGGGCTCGGCAGACCACTGTTCCGTCAGCCTACTGCGCGTGCTGTCGTTCTTGCGTTGGTCATCTTAGCTTGACGCTTCTGTCAGCTTTCAGCGATGTATAAAGGCAATTGTGCTAATTTGATGGCCAATTTAACACTGAGTAAAACATGCCAGGAAGACAAACGTTTCTCCTAATGCTTTGCAAACAATTAAGAACGACACGACGGTGCGGCTGTTCGGCGCGGAGAATAAGCAACCACGCGTTCTTTAATGCAGCACTAGAGGGATTGCTGCGTTCCTGCTTTGTTGCTTATAGCGGAGCCTTGACTGAGTGCTTCTGCGTTGAAAACCCCTTGTTCAGACAGAAGATAAAATGCACTTTCAATTCTTCCTGTAGCATGAGACGCGCAGTACTGATTATTGGTACTTGCGGTTAGACCCTTTAAACAAAAAAGGTCTTCTAAAAAATAACAGTTCACCGTATCTTCAGAAAAGCGTCACTGCACCATCCATGCTTCGCAACCCATTATTTATTTATTTATTTATTTATTTATTTATTTATTTATTTATTTATTTATTTATTTCCACCCTACATAATTATCTTCCAACAACCCGTATAGTCCGTCACCATGTACCCATTTACCCCTTATTTATTTCTTACCACCGTACGTCATTACCGACCAACCGCTCGTAATCCGTCACCATGTACCCATTTACCCCTTTCTTTCTTTCTTTATTTCTTTCTTTCTTTCTTCTTTCTTTCTTCTTTCTTTCTTTCTTTCTTCTTTCTTTCTTTCTTCTTTCTTTCTTTCTTTCTTTCCTTTCTTTCCTTTCTTTCTTTCTTTCTTTCTTTCTTTCTTTCTCTGCTTAGTTTCTTTCTTTCTTCTTTCTTTCTTTCTTTGGGCACATTCTCGCACCCTTTGGGCACATTCTCGCACATTGTCTTCGAATAATATACTACTGTGTATCAGTGTCCTAGGGGCGAGAGTGCATCAAGTTAGCAGTAGGTAGCGGGTGGAGATCGAGAGATTGTCCGCTTTCCCTTCATGCTCGACTACGGGACTGTCCAACGCACGGAAGAGCCTCGACCTTGAACAGCTCCTATCTGAAAGAATTCCGTTAAGAGAATCATCATCAGCTTTCAGGCAAAGATTCGCTTCTCTTCGCACTGTGCTCTGTTTTGCTGTGTCCCTTTGTTTTCGTGCTGGTAAATTAATATGTACTGAAAATAACGATTGCCAATACAGAATGTTTGGTAACGCTGCAAAAGCTCCAGGGGCATAGCCGTTTCACCTTAAATACACTGAGCTCAGCAGTAGCTTTGGCTTTTTCAAGCGCTAAAAGGAAGGCGAGGAAGAAGAGGACGACAGGCTATGCTGAACGCATTGCTCGCAAGGACTGCGGCTGTTTCCTTGCCACTGCTCTTTGCAGTCGCTGGCAGAGCTTTTGACTCATCTGGAGACGACCGTCCGTGGTCTGTGGGTGCGGACAGTGCGCCACACTACAGTGAGTGAAGCGTGCTCGAAGGCGAGCCTTTCTCACTCAACTGCCGGCTGCGTCCAGGAGAACACTCCGGGTCCTGGCTGAAGGACGGCCGCAGCCTTGATGCAAGGGCAGGGTACGAGTTCCATGAGCAGCAGGAAAACGGAAATGCGGAGGAGAAGGTGAGCAACAAGTCGAAATTTGTGTTCCGAGCAGTACGCTGTCACGTACTCCTCCTTCCCCACGCTGTTCGCTTCAGCCGCAACCAACTATAGGTTCACTAAATAGCGTTTTTCCGTACTTCATTGGTACGAACAATCTAACCTGAGTAGACCTCCTAAAGCCGGCGTGCCCGACATGTATGAGAGAGCAGCGAGCGACAGGTGTATTTGAAGACCAAACATAGAGTAGAGCGACCAGTCGGGGGGTTAATGCAAAGACAGTACAGCGGTAGCACGTCGCTATCTGATCGGTCGGGACAAGCCCATGTTCCAGTGGATCCCACAGCTCCTGAAAGACAGTGGGACTATACCACCATAACTAGCGTTACTGTATATGCTCCCTACGGAACGACATATACAAGCAACTCTAGCAAATGTACTTCCGGTGCTTTTTCTTCTGCTCCTAAAACAAGTGTTGCATTCCCTCAATTTCTCCTTGTCATCCCTTTTGTTTAAATGTGCGGTGTGAGGAGGCCGACATTCGAAATCCTAGGTGGTATTGGTCACGTTGTGTACTTCACCCTGCTTCCATCCGCTGTGAGAAGAAGAATTGATCCGTACCTCGTCTGCATGTCTCATCGTTTGCGTGCAGTGGCAGTGGTCTGCTAAACGTTCTATGAAAAAAAATCACAGCATATTCACGGGGTGAATGATGATGAGTGGGGCGAAGCTCCGGAAGGAATCATCGGTAAACCGTGAAACTCTTCCGTGCAATTCGCCCCACAATAAAAGTTTCATCATCAAACAAGTACCGCCATCTAGTTTTATAACATCTCGCATCTTTTCACTTTGGCGTTCAAATATACCGCCTCCGCGCACCGCCATAGTCCGAGTCACGCCGCTAGCGCCACCTCTTATTCCTTCAGGAAATATCTCGCTACGATGGGCAAGTTGGTTACCTCACGAGACGCACCTCGCACACAGTCCAACACCCAGACACATACCGCCATCTAGTGAACACTCCAAGAACTAAACTATAGGTGGCTACTACTACTACAATACATAATCGGGACGAACCGACCACGCCTTAAGGAGCTTCGCCCCTAAAACAACAAAATATGGTCACGTGGTGTTCCGTTTCTTGAAAGGAAAACTCCGGCGATTTTTCTGTGTCCAATTATCTTAAGGAAATTTATAATATGTATTCCCCTCGCTGCTGTAATAATATATATGCCAAGCCAGGCGGTTGCAAGTCAGTAGTTTTCCTGGAAAGAATTTGAAAATTCTTTAGCGGATTCCCCTGCGGGCCACCCTATGTTTTTGACGTTATCACCTTCAACGCTGCATATACGAGTCTCCTGGCTGTCAAAAGCAAAACGGCGATACTTCAGCGCTGAAATTGTCGCTGTCAAGTTCAGAAGAGCTGGCATGCTCAATACTCGTCGGATGACATCGCCACTGTCATTTTTCTGGCACCAGCTCCATATTTCTGATTGCGGGGAGGCAGTGACGTCATCGCATACACTGCGCGAAGCGTCTGCCCATTTCGGTTTCGGTTTGAACACGCGTTTCCGTCACTTATTTAAAATTATTGGTACGTTTCTGAGCAAATTTAACCACCCTGGCTGCTACAAGATTATCAGTACCATTCGAAAACATCGATATCAATACATGGCAAAAAAACCACTGCAGTTGCCTTTTAAGTACAGCGCCACAGCCCTTTGCAAAGGCCTTGGAAGCATGGAAATATAAGTATAGAAATAATAGGAAATATAGACCGCAGAGAACAAGTCCTCATAGGCCACGTGCACTGGTGGGAGGGGGGGGGGGGGATTGCACGTAAGCGCCGTTTATCAAACGCCCATGTTGCCGGCAGCTAGTGAATTGCTGGCTACCCTTGGTGAAGATAACCGGTTGTAATCTGGCAACCTAATATGCAAACACAAAACACTACGAAAGACCGCTATAGCCGCACTAATCTAAAAGGCTGCTCAGAGGAAATAAACTGCAAATAGCCTCGGCACATGGCAGCAGTAGCGTGTAATATGGGCAAATTCACGTTTTCGATCACAGTTGGTTGATCATATGGCCTTCGAAGGAAAGATTTAGTTATCGTCGACGAGGGAACCTTAAAAAGCGGAACAGTGGCCGTCCATAGAGCTGGGAAGCCAACCCTCAGCAATTAGGTGTTCAGGAACCACACACCAAACTAAATACGAGAACCAGCCACCTGGCATGGTCTGTGCATCCTTGTCGATTGCCGCCGTGCCTGAGAGGTCCATGCACTACACTCTATAGAACGTACGTCTTAAATGGCCCCTAAGCAACCCCCGAGATTTTTTCAAACATTTAAAGTGATTACGCGCATAGAGTTGAGAATGCCGTCACGATGAACGTTGTCGAATACGGCTGCACTACGCACAGCGGTCGCGCAATCCCGTGCGCCTCTACGGCCTTTTCCGGCATACAAGAGTTAGCCGTGACGCCACCAGCGTGCTTCTTTTTTTGGTGAGGCAGGCATAGACCTCCGTCAATTGGTTTAAGGAGAACCTACAAATTTCCGGTTAAACACGGGCTCCCTGCCTGTCTGCTCATTTCCTCCATGCTGTTCAACCTCGTCTTGTGTGGTGTGCTGTTCGCGTGTGTGTGCGCCTGTCACGTGGCATTCAATGGAGCGCTTGGCGAGGAGGTGGCACTATAGTGTACTATAGTGGCAACGGCAGGCGGCCGGCGCGTGGCGTACGAGAGAACGAAGAATCAAGCGCCGCATTTCAGTAATCAAACGCGTGTAACTCTCCTATTACGGCCCGTTTCGAAAATTATTATGGCTACGTGTTCGTTGCGGGCACCGGCACAACAGCAGCATCAACAAATTTGACTCTAGGTGTTTTGGGCCTTTCACCGTTGGGGACGCAGGTAGCTCTTTCGAGCACTACCCAATAGTCTGAGGTCCCTCGCCGGATGTCGCGCCCGAGGCACGATCGAACAGCCCCGGTGGGATAGCGCCTGCGTCCACACAGCTTCTTCGATCGTCAGTTGTTGAACCTGCCACGGCCAAAGGAGAGGGAATGTCGTAACAGTAATAACGTAACAACACGAATGTGCCATCGCTCGATACACATGCCATATCCAATGCCAAAGCTGTAGGAAACGAAACCACTACGTGTCTGAAAACACCAATAGAAAATATCGGAAACAATGCTTTTTGAGCGAATGTTGAGCGAAAGTTTCAGTCACTTCGTTTTGTTGCCAGTGC
>JABSTT010004255.1:0-21574 GCA_013339685.2 Hyalomma asiaticum | reverse complement strand
CTTTTTCTTGCTCAAACAAAATTGTCACGCTCCAAGGCTTGCTGGCTCGCGCGCATTCAACTGAGAAATATTTTCAAGCAAATGTTTCGTGGACGTGCTGAAAGTCTTGAGAAAATCAGCAACCGAAAGCTGTCGAAAACAAGATATGCAGCAGCAACACAACCTGAAAAAAAAATTCAAGCGGTGCTCTGTTCCGCTTGCGGCTCACAAGGCAGTCGCGCGCTCGTCGAGCGATAACAGACAACAAGCAGCTCGGTGTTTCCTCCTCTCATCAACAAAGGCGGTGCCATAGGAGTATCAGCAATTTTTTATTGTTTTTTGGTTTCACTGTTTGGCCTACCAAACACCAGGGGACAAATTTGCGCCAGTGACGCAATTATCGCTTACACTGGGGGTATACTAGCTGACCTAGCCCTGCAACAGGGCCGCTCAATGGAAGTAAGGTGCGGCCTGCCGAACGCGCCTTTCCGCCTGTGGTTGCGATAGTTGTTGCTCGCTCCGCCGGCGGCGGCACTGCACATCGGCGAAGAAGGGGGGTCCACGGGGCTCAGGAGGCCGCGTAGGTAGTAATCAATAAGGTACCCGGGGGGGAACCTCAGAGTAGCATCACCGTCAATAACCGAAAGATGATCAAAGGGACAGTTCGTCGTGCAATAGGCTAAATATGCACTGCGGTAGAAGAAACGAAAAGCAGTTGGAGAATGAGGCGCAGCAGTTAAATTTACAACAGGTGTGGATGCGGATAAGAAACGCGCCTTAGAGACTCGGAAGCGCCACCAGTGACTGAGAACTATGTTTGGGAAGGCTGCAACAGAAGTGTGGAAAAGTGTAATGGTTCCAGGACTTTGAAAATGCGGTTGTTTCCTTTAAGTGAGGCAACGCGCGCCGGCGTGCGACATGGCGTCGAGATGTTGTGCGTCGATTGCGCGGAAATGCCCGACGCGTGCGAAAGAGTGGCACGTGCGATATTCGGAAAGGGAAAAGGAAGCAGAAGGCATGCCTTACTAAAATTTTAAACTTGTTCAACAAGAAAATCGGTTTTGTCGCCCTCCGCTGCTGCTTTTGTAATCTTCGTTATAGACTGTATCCTATAATTTATATTGCCAAAGCAGAAATAAAAATGACCTCATGACACCGCCTGTGTACATGTAAGCACGAATCGATTACGGCCGCGAAGTCCGAGTACCAAGTTACCAGACAGATATCTTCAACTCATTCTGAATGGAACAACCTGCCCGCCTCGGTCGCCAGCAAGGAAGACCGTTCATCTTTTCGAGCTGCTTTGTATGATATTGTATAACATTAATGCGTAACCACTCCTCTCTATAACACCATTTGGCATTGAGATTAATAAATAAATAAATAGACTGCACCACTCGATCGTCTTCGTATTGCTTTAGCGTCTCCTGAACACCGTCGCAATTTTTTTGTAGCTTTTTTAGTCGCTTATTGAGTCTGCTAGCTCGCATTTTCAGGCGGTGCGCGTTCCTCTTGGTATCTGCCATAAAGCTTCTTAATGTGAACGTCGTCTGGCATTCTTGCGCTTCCACAACGCCTTGCAAGCTGCATCCAGTGTCCATGTAGTTTTCCGGACCAGCGAGCTCGTCCGCATGCGGCTGCGTTGCGCACACAGCTCACACAGCTCCTGCACACAGCCCCTGGAGTGAGTCAACTACTTTAGTTATGGTAGTGGCAGGTGCGACACGCACTACGGATCGGCGTTTCTGCGAGGCCACGGGCAGCATGTATGTACGCAGGGTACGAAGTAAATTGGGTCGACACGGCTGTCGGCCGCAGCATCTTGCGATTTAATCCTACCTTGTAGTCTTCCTCATTGAAGTGAATCGAACAAACGGCCCTCAGTAGTTAGGCACCCACTGCCCACCTTTCTCGTTGCCTCATCGCGAAATGTGTCGCAGTCAGGCATCCCGGAGTTGTTGCTTCACCGGCAGCTCGTGATTAGAAAGGTCCGTCGCAGCACTGGATTTTCATTGCGGCACACAACGGCTCTTTGGCATTGAGTATACCGTGACGCATCACATAATTATACGTTAGAAAAGAAACAGGTGCAGGGAGATAGGAACATAGCGTCCAACTAAAATACTAGACGGAAATCTGGCGCGGCGGTCGTGAAGCTGCCATGGGAATAATGGATATGACAAGGATTTGCCTAGTCTTCGTGGCTGCGGCTTCAAACGTTCTGGTGAATTTGTTTATTCCTGTTTCTTAGCTTCAGTGACGCGAGCGACAATACTGCACTTTTTTGTAACGCGACGAAGGCAGCGGCTGTAGTGTAGGCTTTACCGCTAGAGATGATCAGACAGCCGTATGTACTAAAGTCGTTTGCAATGATCACGTGCCACGCGGTCTGCCTCGTCGTTGTGTTTGTTGATGGATGGCTACACATATTATTTGCACTGGTATTTTACGGAACTATAGCAATGTTTGCGCTGCGTGGCGCGAACCCTATCGATGCCGTTTTGCATTTATTTTCTTTCCTTTTGTCTCAGATGCGATAGAATCTAAGCGAGGGGCCACTTTCACGGCTGACACAAATCCATTGGGACAAGGCAGTCCGTATATATTGCACTACAGTATTTGAATTCCGCTGTCGGATAAATTCAACGCCGAGTGAACGCGCCAAGCAGGCGCATAGTTATCGTGCGTAGTAGACGCCGAGTGGGCGACAGGCAGACGCACCTTCAGACGACGCTGAAATAGTCAGCTCAGATTAAAGGTCAGGCGTAGTTTCCGACGGAGTTTAACGGCACGGCTGTTTCTTTAACGTCAATTTTTTGCACGAAATCAACCATCAAATGATGGGCGATACTGTGCTTCTGCTATGGCCTCGCGCAGCGGCTTGACCCATATAGTTCGTAAAAATGCAGTGGAGCACTTCCACTGCGATTAAAGAGGCGAGCGAAAGCCCGTTTATTATATTTAGAAGACGCAGCTACCTTTTACAAACTTGGAAACGTAAGGAGGTCACTTACAAGCGATTAAATATTCATTTTAAGTTCGAACACAACTATATCTGGAACTTAAACGCTCATGGACGCTGATAAATCAGGGAAAAGTAGAGGAGGCAACACTGCCATATCGCACAATATTTCTATATTTATGAGCGCTCAGTATTTTTCTAAGCGCGAAAAAGCAACCAGTACTTGCGCACGCACATGGATACTTCAAAATCTCCCCTATTAGTGCAATATTTTCTCACAAACGACCTGTTTTCTTGAAGTTGCAAAACCTTATGAAGATAGAAGAACGAACACTAGGCAAATCCATATGGACAGAGGAAAAAATCCAGACGAAGGAAGAAAGAGGAGTCAGAGAATGCTTACCGACGCTCGTGGTGATATGTGAAGGACAAAGAGGGTCCGCCCAAGCGGCGATGATTCCGGTTGGATCAAAAAGGTTCACTCAGTTTCGCGCGTGCATAGATCATGTGGCCCGCGCCAAAACTTGGCGACGACTGCTGAAGGCAATATAAAAAGTCGGCATGGGCCGTCAGCAGCAATCTCAGTCGTATGTGACTAAGTGTGAAGGAAGAAGTGAATGGCACTGCGCCGCGAGCCATCCTACGAGTCCGGCTTCATGTTGACAAGGCACTGGGAGTGACTTTGGTGAACAGGACTCATTTGTGTTTCATTCTTTGTTGTAGTTTGTTACGTTCGTTGTTGGTTTTGTGTAATGTTGTAACCCGTCTGTGTCTATTAGGAAAAGCTGTGTTTGTTCACGTGTTTGTGTAAGTGCCTGATTGATCACCCTTGGGCATGACTTACTTAGAACCATTTCTGGCGTTTTGCTAGTGCGCCGAAGGGACCTAAACTTAATTGTCTCACAGCTCGAGATCGGTGACAAGTGGAAGAGAACAAAAGTGTTCCCAGCGTCACGAACTATGGACAGCGTCGGAAGGTGTGAGGTGATGGGCATGACCCAGTTGAATTGAAAGCATGGGTGCGGCTGGTGCGAGATGCAAGGACAAGTTGTTGGTCGTAGTAACGGCCCCTGCCGAGTTTATCCTGCCCCCAAGTGTAGGCCAATGGTGCGTACACAGGAATCGTTCCGTCAGCATGCTTTGAAGGCCAGAACAAGTAACGAAGAAGTAGGCTGTAGTGCGAAAGGGACTACCGAGCTAGCACACAAAGGATTTAAGACGTCTTCGAGACGGATATCCGAGACGTTAACGACGTCTCAGAGACGGCACGCGTAAGTTTTGGTCTAGAAGACGTCGTATATCTCGTCTAATGTCCGTCTTGTTGCACAAAAGGAGACGTTTCCTGAACGTCTTTGAAACGTCATGAAAAAGCTGGTCTTTTCGACGGCTTGGGGGAGCCTCCAATAATCCCATTTACCGGGATTTCTGAATCCGTTTAAAGACTTACCAAAGACTCATCAAAAAGCTGTTCCTGAAACGTTAGCCGTAATCTGAAAAAGAAGCAGGAATCGTGCTTGGGAACGGGGCGCGCCCACCAAAATTTTGATCTGGTTACCACCCTCAGAATGTAAGCTAACGCCTTAGGGGTACAAATAACCACAAGACATTTCTGCACCCCTAAGGCATTAACTCTGTGGCTCTGAAGGTGTCAACGGGATCATAATTTTGGGGGGCACCCCCGTCCGCGGACGCCGTCCCTGCCTTTGTGGTAGTAGCTGCGACCTACTATGTTACCAGCTGCACCATAATCTTTTCGGTGCTGCAGAGTGGGGGGTAGTGCCAGCCGAATACTTTCGCAGTTACGTCCTAGCAAGTAGTCCTGGCTTCGCACTTGCCTGGAACTCTTTTTTTTCTCGCGGTTAAAGGCATCAGCACTGAGTGCAACAGAGCAAAAATAGTGCAGTAAGGTAGGTACACAGTTCTCAACAAAGGCTTCATCAGTCTTAGCATTTAAGTCAAAATTGGCTGTCATGAATACAAAAATCAATCTAGCATGTAATTTGTAGAGTATGAAGCAAACCTACCAAAAATAGTAATGACGTACAGTGGATAGACAGTTTCATGGCAAGCGGCCTAACAAGGAGGCCTCTGTGCCAATGATCACGAAGTCGAAACACCGCTACATCAACATTTTATTGAGGAACTAACTTGTGCAAGTTTTAAAAAAAGAAGAAAATGAGAAATGCGAGAAAAACAAAACCACAAATATTCAAAAGGAACTGCAGAAGAAACACTTTAAATATATTTGGAACTTATTAACCGCTAGAGGCTTACAAAAGAGCACTAGTAGTCACAAAATAATCAACAGCGAAACGACTATGCACTTTTCACCATGAGAGCCGCGCATCCGGTTATATGAGCAGAGACAGAACAATGGATAACTGTGTGACAGCCACTTTAAATCACGTTATGCAGTATTTTCACCGCGTAAAATCAAGGAATATAAACAAAAGAACTGAAATATGACTCAGACATGAAAGTGAAAATTTGTCTAGGACATCAGCTGACGTAATGAGGAAAACTTTAAAAGACAACCAAAAACATCAATCAAGTGTCAATGAATATTGACCAAAATGACCTTCAAAGAAAGTAGCGCCTGAAATATTAACAAAATCGGTATAATGAGCAACGTCGCAATGCAGCGCACAATCTCTCACGGCGAGCAACGTTACATCGAAGCAACCTCCGTTTCATAATGAAGCTACATGCGTGCTCGAAGTCGAATACAGTGGAGACAGTGTTGAGGCGACGAAAAAGAAAAAAAGAAGCAATATTCTCAATTACATATACAAAATACAGATGTGGCTCTCTACAAAGCACTGTATTACGCACATGTATGCAAATCTGACATGAACGGCGATCAGACTGGCAAGCATCAGTTGGAAGCCAAAAAAGAAAGAAAAAAGATTTTGGCACCCAGCACATGAAGCTATTCCTAAAAGGGACTTCAAATATCCATCAGGTCTACATGTAAAGGATTAAGCTGAGAGTCTCCGAATTTCGCCCTGCTTCACATTAAAAAAAAAACACTGTTACCTTATACCTAATCATTAAACAAAACACTTCGAACAGCCAACTCCTTTGAGAATGCAACCTCCACCAAACGCGCAACCAGTTCACGTTCACACTCATCAAAAACTAGTTATAGTGTCCAGGCTTAGTGCAGCTGGTGAATACGATGCTACTGGCATCATATGACAGGCTGAAACCGCCGTCGCGGGAATGCTTTCAATGTAGAACCTCGGTGGGGCCATGGTAGAACGCAGTTGGTGCCCTGTCAGAATATCCATACAACCGCCGATTAAACCGCATGTATTCCAGCAAAGGAAAAAAAAAATTGGGCCGTTATTTTCTATAAAGCTGTTCTACAACTGTGTCTTCAGGAACGAAATTTGAAATGCATCTGTCATAGACTGCGCCCTTTACAGGAAGTGTTCATAATATCCTGCAACTTGCAATAGATAAACACTCAAAATGAATTTGCTTCGAGTGCCTGGTTCTTCTGCACTGCTGCGTGCACAATATATATATATATATATATATATATATATATATATATATATATATATATATATATATAAATTTAACGACGCAAAAACTATGAAGCCTAGGAAAGCATAGGAGAAGTTATTGGGGTTCTTAATTGTAGTATTATACTTGTGGAGTAAGTATAAAGGAATTTAGGTGGACGAAAAGACAAACCTGCCTTCTGTGGGAACCGAACCCACGACCTTCGGATAAGGCGTCGGATGCTCTCCCGCTGAACTACGAAGGCGGTCGTCCCCCCCCCCCCCCCCCCCCGTTCCTTCTATCTTGTATATGTGCACATACAATCGAACACTCCCAGGATTGTATGTAGTACATATACATACGTACATATATACGAAGCTCAGCGAGCTCCGCCGAAGCTTGGACGCTCGTGCTAGATGCCCAGCGATGAAAAGTAAGAGAAGAAAGAAGTCAGGATACAACAGCCGGCCTGCGGCAAAGGCGCTGTGTCTATGTCTCTCTCATTTACAATATACAGTGGTGTTCGGGCCGTCTCCGCAGGAAACTTGATGCATCTGCTGATGCTACCACCGCCGAATAGTATGACACTCGTGAACGTTAAACTGCACATTACTAATTCGTAGTTTATTTTGGACGCCTTCCTATACGCAGCATGTAGAAATCGAGTGACACACATGCTTCACACTTAGACGGTGAGAATATTCTTCGAGGCGTGCTTACGTGCTCACTGCGCACTCGGTATGAATGGGTCCCTGCAAGACTTTCTGAACACACTGAGCAAACGGTGCCAATCAGTCGTTGAGGCTTCAGTGAACGTGTGAGCCAAATGTTATTATGCTGCAAGCAGCAGTGGATTTGCAGTTTCATTTTAAATACATCATGCAATCGCCTGCCATTGTTCCAACAAGTGACGTCACTAGCAGCACCGACCCACAAATTGCCTGCTCTTCTTTCAACAAGTAACGTCACTGGCGCCAACGCCTAGGTCCCTTCGCTCATCTCGGTCTTTTTAAAAACAGGCACTCAGATTCCTTTTCTTTTTTTAATGCAAAATGAACAAATATATACTTCCAGACTACCTTTCCGTGACCGTAAGTTCAGCCAGTGATATATCTGCCTCGAGCAAAGCAGTCGGCAGCCTAGTGACATTTGTTGGAACGAAGAGCAATGTGAATTACAGCTGTGTTTGAAACGGAATAAAAAATTCCCTGGTGGACGCAGCTCAATAATATTTGGCTCACACGTTCACAATAACCTCCGCGACTGTTAGGCATCGTTTGGTATCGAGATTCCAAATGTTGCAGGGCTCCTTTAGTAAATAGGACCTTCAAGGTCGCGCGATCGACGGGCACAGTGAGTGCGCACCACAACTGTGCATATCATCAACAAATTTTCGCGGTGGCTTCGATTTCGCCTGCACAAACTGCCTTCCATGGCCAGGTAATAGTGAAGTTAGTACAATGCAACGAAATATGGCTCATTTGGGGTAGCGAGTATGTCTCGGGGTATGAGGAAAATGTCAAACGTTCAGCAGAAAACTGTTGAATGGCACCGTTGATTTGAGGATACAGGTATAGGCATGCACCGCTAGATCCCGGCACCGGACAAGCTGGCGGCGCCCGTAATATATAATAGAAATAAACAAAATACGTCCAAACGTTCATGTATAGGCCGACGCCTATACCCATAACCCGACGTACTAATTTAGTTCGTTGTTCGTCCCCTTATCATCTCTGTCCTGCGCTATCAGCCCAGCAACCTGGTTCAAGTCTTCACTCCCCAGTCCGTACCACGTGAAACACTGGACAGCTTGTGGCATACCAAAAATTTACTGTGCACAACAGCGTCCCTGTAACAACACTGTGGAACCAGATAACAGGTCGTGTAATTGTTTTGGTATTTGCGGTCTGCAAGAATGACGAACCCCAAAATGCAGAAAACCGCAACAGCATGGACAATAAGAAATAATCATAACGAAGAACATTCTCAAACGAGTCACATGCCTCTGACAAAGTTTAAATATGACCGAGAACGAGCACAACGACACTCATGCTCATATGAATGCTGAAGTGCGAGAAGTCATTCCACCACCATAAGACGTCATGATTGCCTGCGGCAGTTCTGCTGACATGCCACTACAAACAATGCGCGATTTTCACTTCCACATCACATGCACGTAAATTTCGCAGCCCTGAACTGAAATCTCACGACTGCAATGCCACAGTGAAAGAACGCGCGGCAACGGTTGCCCTACAACGCGCGATATCACATGCATGTATTCGTCTGTGTAAGACACGAGTAAATTACTACTATCCAACATTGTTGTACAGGCGCTGCACTCGCTACCCATAACGACCAAATGACAGGATGGTGGGAACGAATCCAATGCACTCCTTACTCACTAATCAGGCTGAACACGCACATAGACCTAAGAAAGTTTCAGAATGCATTCATACACGGTGATCTGAATAATAAAACCACAGTTGCGTTGCTTTGCGTTTAATGCGTCAACTATCTTAGAGCTTACATAGCATTAATGCTCCTTGTATCTGTCACAGACCGATTTGCCCTGTCTGTGGAACACATGAGTGATCTCGCAGGCATCATGCTAATCCATTCAAATGTAGTACTTACATTTATTTTCGGCGAGACGTAGTTATTGGTGTTACGGGATCCAGTCACAGAAGCGCCGGGATTAAACCAGGGTTAACGGAAGGAGGAAAGTAGAAAGAACATAATGCCACCACACAAACACACGCAGCAGTTGCAGCACGGTAACGGAATTTTCGCCAGAAACGAAGGAAGAGCCGGCCGCCAACAACTTCACTACACTGACTCCACCGCCAACCACGCAAACGAGCTTCGCTGCCTTTGCTTCGCGTCTCCGCGTGTTTGCGCCAGCCTGCGCTCTCTCGCCTCATCTCCCCGGCAACCGGCGAGGAGCCAGACATTCTGGCGCCTGCCTCCCGGCCCCATTGCAGCTGGCGACATCTCGGCGCCGTGCATTGTGCCGACGTCCGCCGACGCTTTGAGCCATGCCCTGCGTTTTTATCTCCGGTGGGGAGGAAGGGGGGGGCGGTATTCTTCCACGTCTGCTTACCGTCTTGCGTAGGACGTTTCGAAGACGGATTCATCGCCCCTTTGATGTCGCTCCCGCTTAGTTGGCGTGGCTGACGTCTTTGAGACGTCAGCCACGCGAACCAAGACGTTAATCCCCCAATAAGACGTCTTTTTGGTCTTGTGTGCTAGTGCCCTTACTCTCATGGCTTACTCCATCTTCTGTTCTGGCTTTGAAGTAAACTATATGCCCGCAGTTTGCCCTGGCTCTGCGAAGGCAACAACGCTAATTTGGCTTAAGTCAAACCGGACACAAGACCATCTACGTTATCAGCTTCACGAAGCAGATGCAATCATAAATCTGTGTGCGGTATGGCAAATGTCAAGGCTGCCCCGGTCGCTCAAAGACGTAAAGTACTGGAAGGCGGTAGACTGGTGCAATTGGCTCTTTGTATTCCGCAGTTGTGCTGGCTGGTTACATTTCGTAAAGGAATTTCAAGGACTGGTTCTAATTTGTTGATATTACGCACTACATGTTGGGCGAGTGCGTTACACTTGAGAAGGTGCAAGCCATAAAAGTACGAATGTTAAAATTTCTTAAAGAGTATGAGGAGCTTTATGGCACCAACAACATGATGTACAATAGTCACTTATTTTTTACATTGATGATACCGTTGAACACTGGGGACCTCTGTAGGCATACTCAATGTGTCCCTCTGAATCGATGAACCGCAAGCTTGTGAAAATGGTGAGAGAGTACACGCTATCCCGAAAAAAAAACTGAAAAGTTCGGCGTCGTGCACGCTTTGCCAGCACTGTGACACCGTGGGAAGAAACGAAGGACCGTTACTGATTTCGACAAGATCTTCAATGTTGTTATAAAAGGCTATAAGCTGAATAGACAATCCACACAATGTAATGGTGTAACATGCTATGGGAAGGCAGGAAATACGAGTGATGGTTCGCGTTTTACGAAGGTGAGTGTAGGTCCCTTTACGTTTTGTTTCCAAACTTGACAAGGCTCGCAGAAATAATTTGGTTTTTCACGTGAACGGCCGCTTTTGCCGTCCGAAAAGCAATTTTGCCATGCCGAGTAGGACATGGAGACTACACATGCGTAACGAAACTGGAGTTGAATGTTCAGATGTGCAGGGCGGGCCGACAGGTGTTGACAACATTTTTGAAAGACATTTACCTCCAGTTTGTTTAGGCAGAGTGGACAGATGAACACAGCACGGTACTGATGATGCAAGTGAGAAAATATGTTGTACTTCTTTGTGAAGGCACCACATGTTTGTGCATATTGAATGAAAACTATGGCATTCAGGCTAGCTAAAAGGTACACTGAAGTGAAAAGGGATTGGTTGATTTCTGGGGTTTTACATCATAAAACCATGATATGGTTATCAGAGACGTCGTAGTATAGGTCTCCGGAAATATCGACGGCCTCAGGTTCTTTAGTGTGCACTGGTTTTTTCTAGTATTAGTAAATTATTTTTTCCCATATCCGGTGGATTGTTTCGAGTTTTATTTAAGGATTCACCTTTTTCTTTTCGTAAAATTGCTTTCTCCAAGTACACCTACCTTTCCTGTCACCTAGACATCATTTTGGTTAAAACTTGCCTTTGATGTGTTGAAGCAACTGTCAAGTCTGCAGCAGAAAAAGTTTCTGAAAGTTAACTTTGCTTCATTTCAGTCTGTACGCTTTGTCACAAGGAAAACATGCCTAGCAATGAATACAAACTCTTGTAGTTCTCGAAGGTGCACTGACCAGATGGCACTTATGTAGAATGATTTTGTACACTCTTTTGTGCTTCTGTTACAGGTGTACCTTTCCGGTTGGTTTTGTGAAATTTTGTCGCTTACCCGATGCTAAGATATCTGCCTCCTCCATCTAAGCTTCCAATTGACCAACATGTATTGTGTGCACTACTTGTCTGTATTTCTCTGAGCAGATGGTGCTCTCAAGCGAAAGTTCGTGAATATTGCACTTGCATACTGACGCATTCTGACAATGAAGAAGCGGTTCAGCGTTCGCGATGCCGTCTTTGTCAGCCTTACATATTATGAACCACCTCTGGAATATGGGCTCCCTGATACAATCCAGTGTAGATAATTCTCGCACTTTCTGGTCAGCTGCGTTGCGAGATAAATTTGGCATAGAGGCCGAAGGTGAAGTTCCAGTCATTGTTCATTGTATCCATCGTGATGTTGTGGGCCCCCCGAATGCTGCGGCCTCTGACACCAATTTCACTCTATGGTGGTGTTACGACACACCTTAAGGCTACATATATGGTCGAGAATTCATAAGGGCTGCTCTGTTTCCGATCATGAGGTGCTTTTCTCCAGGTTTCATGGTGTGAAATGGTAGCAAGAAGGATGAGCCAAGATCTCCATTATGAAGCCCCCTATGATCCTTTAACCAGGCACACGCGTACCGATGACAATGGTGTCACTGCTCCTTATTTGCAGTATTGAACACGAAGGACAAAATATGCATAGAAGCCCAGCAACGTACAGTTTTCCCATTAAATAGGAGGACGCCGTCTGCTTCTTTTTTTCAACAGTGAATCAAATGAGAGGAGGAGATTCCGAGCAATTACTCAGACAGAGCGAAAGGGAGAAATCAACGTTCATCCGCCGTCTCGATGCATTTATCTGGATGCATTTGCTGTAGGACTTCGCGAGTTGACGAAGCTGTTGGGCTGTTTGGGGGCATTTTCATTGTGGCATAGATGCTCTCGTTTGTTGTTGCGGTGTTCTTGTGACATGAGAAAATGCTATTTTAATTTTCTGAGTATTAAGGTTCTGTGCTTCGTGATGCTCCAGTTCACTATGCCAACCACACACCTGTTAAGTGCAAAACTTGTTGGAAAGGAACATTCTTGTGTTTGACCATATTGTACACGTGCCCACAAAATAATTCGGAGCGCCGGAGCGCGCACGTGAAAAAGTAGTCACAGAGCCTGCGCATGCCCGGTTTTCCCTAGCAAGCTTGCCTCGCTGCCCAGTGTTGTGATCGTGGTTCCTCCACAAGGTCCCCGCGGCTGATGCAGCTGCAGCGCGGCCTCACCGGCGCCATCAGTCCGGCCTGCCTAATGGGTTCGGGGTGATCACCGACGTGATTCCATCGGCTGATGCTGCCCCAGCAGGGGGGCGCAGCCTCGCCGGAGCCTTCAGGCCGACCTGCCCGCCAGCGCCACCCATTGTTTCCCGGGGTTGGGGCGCCTTGGCCGGCCGTGGAAGACTCCCGCGGCGCTGCTGGACATTGTCCGTCCCCATTAGCCCTCTTGATGACCTTGGGGCAACCAGCGTCGCGGGAAGCGGAAAGGAGGCGACGACGTGCAGCCGGCCAGAGCGGGGGACCACACGTGCAGTCAAGGTGGTGCAGTTCGGAGAGGCACTGATTGGTTAACCAGCGTCAGATGACTGCGGGCCTCCTTCCCCTCCTCCTGCCTATCTTCATCCTATGGCAGGAGAGGCAAGTTTCCGTTGGAGGCCAGGGAGCCCATCGAGAGGAGACACCGACTCGGATCCCGAGAGCGAACATCCTCCAATCTCTTGTACGTTTTCTATAAATACCTTGTATATTTTGTAATATAACATGTAACCCCAGTTGGCCTTTTTCTTCGCTCGAGGGTCCTGAACATCGACCCCACTCCTGACTCCACCGCCTTCATGGTGGCCTAGGCATCCCACGGCAATCGACGCCCAGTCGCAACACCAGTGCATCTAAATAGGTGTTGCCTTGCTTCAGAAAAACAGAGTTGGGTCTTTTTCAGCGTTTCACATTTTCGGTCTCTAGAATGCTCTGTGCGTGCGTGTGCACGCCGTGGGGCATACGTGCGAGTGCATTCGCGTTAATGGGCATCGGCGCTTTTGAAAGGGAGACGTTTAACTGGCTCATTGGTCATGGGATGCGACCACCCGGCCGCTCGTCGTCGAGAACACTTGCGGTAACGGAAATCGGAAAGCGGCGTACTCCACATCTACCGTGCAATTAAGCATGTAAAATTGTATTAAGCCCTAAGTAACTAACACTGATGCAGCAGTCCCAAGGCTAATTTAAAGTAATTAGAGAAATTAACAAGACCACAACACGGACATTACATAGCACCTTTGTTAGAGCTAGGTAATGTGATTTAGTAAGCAAATAAATGTAGTTACTGGTTAAAAGGTTTGAAGATGTGAATGGTAGCACCGACTCCGTGGTAATACTGGTCACGCCAAATTAAAACCAACTGGGAGTTCCAAAGTTAACAGCATACTAATTCGAACCATTTCAGAACTCCGCAACAGCGAGTATGAATAAATGAAACGAAATTGTGGTCAAACAATAGTCGATTAGTTAAGCAAAAAGACGAAACAATTCGAAACAAAATAACGCGTCATCAGAGTTGTTGTAACAACCGATAGGGGGGGGGGGGCACATACCTTATTTATTGCATTTTTTTTGCCTTGGGCATTTTTATCTTTTGAAATGCGCCTGGACTGACACCTCACTAGATGTGCTTTGCGCGACTGTGAATGGCGCGGTGAACGCCTGCACTTTGCACTTTTCTACCGACTTATTCGTGAGCAGTCTGCGCACCCGATTGATAAGAAGAAACAAAGGCATAAAAACCATCGTACTGTCACGAAATTCCACCGCTTTCCTGTCGAGACAGCATGCCGAAGAGAGTGCCAATCGAGAAGCGGAGAAGGATAGAGTTGATCGTCAAGGCACTCACTTGGACTAGTTGGTTTTGCATTATCTTTGGCGGAAATGCGCTTTGGACGCGGACATAGAAGACGAAACACACACAGCGCAACTTTCAACATTATTGGGAAATGAAGACAGCATCACTTATGTATGCTCATCACACATGGCATTTGGCATGCACTCTATGTTCCGTGGGCACCCAAAAATTCCAGTTCCTTGTCTGACAGTGCAAGGGAGGCTACGCTTACGGAAGTTTCTGGACGTTCTCATATCATTTTCGCTTCAACAATAAGCCTAGCAGATTGACTGCGTTTCCGATGAACTACAGTGAACTGATTATATGTAGGGGTGCACTTGCACTCTTGACAATGATTTGCGAGATGACCATTAGCCTTGTTTTTGACATTGTTGCACTCCCTTAGACGGTCGTTAAGGCATCGGCTGGTTTCGCCTATGTGTACCTTTCCACAGGAAAGCGGTGTGTTGTATATTACGCCGGTTTTACATTCCACGAAGCTTAATTCTTTGTTGCGGTTGACCTTGCACTCCGGCCGTTTTCTGGAGCAGGGATCAGTTAATCTGGACAGCCTAGACAACTTCATTGGGGGAGAGAACAACACTTTCACATTAGCCTTCTGGGCAGCTTTCTTAAGATTGTGCGATACCCGATGAATGTACGGTATAACTACCACCTTTTCTATTTTTGTCACTTGGTCTTCTCTCCGCTAAGCGGAAGACTGATTTCCTATTTTCCTAACTAGCGTCCAGACACCGATATCAAAACGTGGCCAGGATAGCCAGACGCCTGCAGGCGATCTACCTGTTCGATTAAACATTTTTTTCACAAGATGAGGGCATAATTTCTTGAGTACATTGGTAAGGCACATGTTGGTGACACTTCTTTTCACGAGCTTCGAGTGAGTGGAGTCATATGGTAAAATTGGCTTGTTGCTTCTTGCGTGGTAAATCCAGCAAGTCCTGTAGTTATAAAATGAGTGTCTAAACATTTTATGGACCCGTTAGACGGAAGTTCATTTGTCACTTCTAATGCTGCAAGGATGTGCTTAAAGGTGACCACTGTTTTGTCAACGTTAAAAGATGTGCAGGAAGAACACATAGAAGCGATGCGGCCTTCATTTCCCAATAAAGTTGAAAGTTGCCCTGTGTGTGTTTCGTCTGCTTCTCCGTCCGCGTCCAAAACGCATGTCCCAGCGTCACCGTATCGCTCACAGCAGTGGCGGCGTGCAAGGCTCGCATGTTCACTTTCTGCATTCGCAACAAGACACTCCCGGCGGAGGTTCGGTGGCTCTTCGGAGGAGTCTGTCCATCCGTCAGTCACGGTAATCGCATCTGCAGGATTCTCAAATCCGAGTAATCGAGGCAAGCCAGGAACTACAGGACTCTTCTTTCCCTTCAAGTGCGGAACAGACTGGATGAAACACGTGCAAAACAAGAGCCGTATGAGTACCACCGTATAGCGGACGTTGTGGCACACAACGCTCCCACAGCTGCGTGCCCAACTCCCGCGGAAGAGGAGCGCTCAGTAGAACCCTTTAATCTCGCTTTGCAATGCTCAGGTCTCCGAACAAGTCACCAGGATTCCAGGACTTGGACCCAAGTACGCCGTCCAGCCGAAGCCGACAAAACGGGGCCTTCTTTCCATGGCGAGGGAGATTTCAAATTGATTTGATTTGTGGGGTTTTACGTCCCAAAACCAGCTCTGATTATGAGAGACGTCGTAGTGGAGGTTTCCGGAATTTCGACCACCTGGGGTTCTTTACGCGCACTGACATCGGACAGCACACGGACCTCAACATTTCGCCCCCATCGAAACGCAGCCGCCGTGGCCGGGATTCGATCCCGCGACCTTCGGATCTGCAGCCGAGTGCCATAACCACTCGACACCGTGGCGGGGCGGGACATTTCAATCCTCACCCCTTCTAGCGAAACAGACCAGTTCATCAGCAGTGGTGTGAATGTCGTGACCAAATGTGGACTTGATTCTGTATGCCAACCCATACGTTGGGTAGCTTCATATTGGAAAGCGAACTCTTCGTGCTTGCTAAACTCTCTGACAAGGATGGAGGCTTTGCTGTGTTACCTGTTCATCTGTATAGGCATAAAGCTAGCGAAGCCTTGGATTCAGTCTTTGAAGACTATAAACACGTTTTGTTTAGAACTTTGCGCATCGTTAAGCTTTGCACATCGTTAAACCTACCAAGACGTGTTAAAAGCATTAAAGATTGCAAAAATGATGCCCCGGAAGTTTTCTACAGCACGAAGACGCATAAGCCTGACTGCCCCTTTTGGGTAATCGTTTCGGAAAGAAACACGTGGCAAAAACAATTAGCAATTTTCCTGCAGGATAAGCTAAACCTTCTTGAGGGCGACGATCTTTTCAGAGTTACGGATTCGACTGAGGTTTCTGCATTTGTTGTTTGACGCCATTTGACGCCTTGACACTTTGACGCCATTTCAATTGATGTTAAGGACCTGTATTATTTTGTACCCCAAATGGACTTGCTCAAGTGCATTCAAGAAACCATTGACACGTTCGGATGCACAAGCTTCCAGAATGCGGTAGGTGTCTCGGTTGATCGCTTCTTAGACCTCTTTTCCTGTCACTTCCACGCCGTATACAAGCTGAAAAACGCGTGGAAGGTGCATGCACGAGGTGTTGATGTCACGTTACGTGTCTATTTCCCCGTGCGTTTATTAACAGTGTAACTGCTTATTGGCAGTGTGACTTTACTTTCCAGGCTACAAGTTAACATTTTATTGTAACAAGCACTTGTATGAACTAATGTCACCTGTCCGTTTTTATAGCGTGATATTCATGCTGCACCTGTCAATCTCATCATCCCAATTTAAATGTACCCGCAGTTGTGTTCCATCGCTGTATTTTACATACACAGCTAATACTGTATAATAAAAAGCTCTCGCATTTTATTTTTATCTCAACTTATGTTCTCGTTGTGTAAACGCGATATTTGATATACTCAGCTAGCATTGTATGATTAGCAAACTTTGTACTAATCGTGGATTATGTTACCCTTTGTTGTATATTGCCCCTTTTCAATTGTTTCGCCTGTAACCCACTCCCCTCTGTAATGCCGAAAGGCCCTGAGGGTAAATAAATAAATAATAAATAAATAAATAATAAATAAATAAATAAATAAATAAATAAATGGAGAGTTTCATCTTCGACACGTCGGCTGCTGTCTTCGTTAACGTCACGACCCCGTGACATTTTCTGGAGCTGCTGTTCGGTCATGTTCCGGCCGCCCCATCAAGCCGTGAACCCATACCACGTCACAAAGAAGACACTGACGACAGCCACGACCAGTGAGCTAGCCGTAGGTAACAAGGTATACCACCGGAGTACGGGCCTTTACCCGACAAGACTCGGAAGACCAAGGCCGCCGCCACGACTGCGGCAACGATGACAGCCACTGTGCCACCACACGCAATCGTGATGCAAGCGCCCGGGGAGCCCCCGACATTCCGTGGTTCGCCATGTGATCCCAAAACCTGGCTAGAGACGTTTGAAAGGGTCACCACATTTAGCAAATGAAACTCCGTGGACGAGCTGCACCACGTGTACTTCTACCTGGAAGAAGCAGCAAGGACATGCCTCGAGAAGCGGGAGTACTCTTCGAACCTGGTAGCTCTTCCGCAGTGCTTTTTTAGAGACGTTCACGAGCGTTGTCCGAAAAGAAAGGGCTGCGGCCTTGCTGGAGACACGGGTGCAACTCCCGGACGAAACCATGACCATCTTTCCAGAAGAAATGACCTGCTGTTCCGCCACGCTGACCTCAGCATGCCCGAAGCGGAGAAAGTGCTCTTCACCCAGCGAGCAGCCCAAACCGGGGCCGCTCGCCTAGTCCGCATCCAGAGAGCTAAGGGGAGCAACCGATGAAGGTGCGGTTGGTGTACAACGAAATGCCGAAGATGCTGCTCCGCCGCCGACGAACACGCCGCGACAGAACACACCGACAGCCGTCGTTACAATCTTCGACGACGTTTCGTGGAGTACCAGCCCGGCGACCGTGTGCGGATCTGGACGCCAATTCGCCGACGCGAACTCTGAAAAACTTCTTCGCCGATACCTCAAACTGTACAGGCTACTTCGACGTTTTGTGCACTCGACTATTAGGCTGTCCCTGATGGCATAGCGAACTCTCCGATGCGCCAGGCACGACCCGAGATCGTGCATGCAGTGCGCCTTAAACCGTACTATGCTCGCTAAGAGACTCGTGGGCTCCGTTGTTTTTTGCTTATGTTATTGTTCTTTTTACATGAATTGCTTATTTACATGTTCTGTTTTAAGCAGCACAACGCTTTTTCAGAGGAGGGCATGGCCACAAGCGTTTAACTTTATTTTGATGTGTTCCGATGTCGCCGGCAAAGACTGTTGTTACCAACGTTCGACGCTATAGCGCTTCAGAAGCGTCGCGACTGTTTGAAGCTATTCCGTTAAGAATACGCACAGGAAGCGAATAGTCAAGTTTGTTCGCGACTATCAGTGATAAGACGCGAATGTTCGATACCGCATCTATAAAAGCCGACGCACTTTGCCGCCGATCAGATTATCGACTGACGACGCTCTGTTCGCCGCTATCAGTACACAGTGTGTATTGTTTGCAGTGCGACTTTCGTTGAGTGCGGCAAAATAAAAAGTTTCGTCTCCCACACGCCGACTGCTGCCTTCGTTAACGTCACCACCCCATGGCACTATATTGAGCATGGTTTTATAGTGTATATATTGCCGACAAATTCGAACAGCTGGAGAATACATTATAACGCGCTTGTAACGTGCATTGTAATACTTACCATTCATGACAGACCTACCCTTCCACCGTGATTATCCTCTAAGAATGTTCACGAGGCGTCAGTCTCGGCATGGACTTCCTCATTCAGCACGGCACAACCGTCGACTTAAAAGCCAGGGCCAACAACGCTTTCCCATGAAAAATGCTGCCGCTGGAGATCTCTCATGGTCACTATGACTTGTGCTAGCTCGCTAATACAAAGGACCATTCAGAACGGCTAGCATGATGGTATCTTAGACTACAGGAATTTCATCTAACGGTCGTGGAGAACTCCAGACGGAAGCGTGATGGCTCGACTGCATATCGCGCTCCCATTGAGTTGCTGCCCCAAGCCAACGACGTGAACCCACGCAGCTGAGAACACCCCTTCTTTCCAACATATCACCATAGTGGACAAAAACAACGTTTACGCAATCAATGCAGGCGCGCGATCAAATGTCAGAATGCTTCTGTGAGTGCAGCGAAGCAGCCAGATTTTATAAACAAATGGCGCACTTTGCATTGTTCATTACGATGACTTGAAGATTATTATACTGCCGCACGAATGAAATTAATTCCTTTCCGTGAAACGGGCGTGTCGGAATACGCCGTTCGATGTCATTTTGAAAACTTTTTTACTGCATGTAGTCAACCTTGTTAAAATAGCCGTCGTGTTACTGTAAAGGTTGTGATATTAATCAGAAGTGCATGGTAAATGCGGCTCAAAATATAATTGCAGAGTCAGTAAAGTACATCGCGCAACACGACAATCAAATTGAAAAGTAGACTGCTATGTATAGGTGAGACGGGGCGCTCGCCCACGTGAGAGATCGGCCATGAATTCATTTCTTTATGCGAGATAGGCGTGGAAGACATTAGGCATCATTACATGCAGAGCATCTTGAACTCACAGGCTGGCACTGAGTTATAAGCGCTCGTGCATTCCATCCATCCACCCATCGAGAAAGCATCCCTTACAATGAATGCATACAGATTCCACCGAGAATACACCACAAGGATTGCGCGCGCGTTTATAGATTACACTGCATAGCACGCTAGCACGCTCTAGCATACAGGCCCCTATCTTCTCCGGATGTGTTGTCGCAGCGCTAACAGGGACAAGCCGTCTGTTTTTTAACGCACGTGATCGCCCATCTAGATACACTACGCTGTAAAAAACATGGGTTCAATAATGCAACAAAGAGGAAGATTTTCTGTTTTGGGTACGGAAATGTTCTCGAACTGAAAAATAACAAAAATGTTTTTCTTTAGAAGACAAGTTTTTTTCTGTTAACACTATATAGGCACTTTATCTTGAATTTAACAGAAAATGTTTGTAGAAGAAACATGGTTGTTGAATTTAAGAGAAAATCGGCCTGTTGACGATAATTTGTTTTTAGTGTCTCACTACCTTCGTAAATCATTTCACAGATACCTCTGTAGAATGTGTGGTTCGATACAGGGCTATAGTAACAAGACACGCGTTCCCATACCTGAGTCGGTAGGGAGATGCTTTGGAACGAAGTGCTACACCGTCCAGAACGGAGAACTTCAGATGAATTTCGGTCATCTGGTCGCTCCTTACTCGGCACGCTTCCATTCGAATGCATGCGGCCTCTGCAGTTTGTGCCGGCTGCGCAATGCCGGAACGAATCGCGGAGGCCACGCATGAGACGCGCTCATCTGGACGTTTTGTTGACCTAACTGCGTGCATAACTTCCACAGCGTTACACTTACGTTGGCCATCGACTAGGACTGTCGCGTTATAGCAACCCCATAGCGTACCGAGAACAACTTTCTTCACACAGCCGTCATGCACACCAAATACTACCGGTTCGTTACGCACATTCAGTATAATAGAGAGGAAACCGAAACAAGCCGAAAACAAAACCGAACTATTTTACAGACGCTGCGGAGTGACACAACGTTCGCATGCGGAAGCAACTTTCGCCGCTTAGCGCACTTTTCGAATTGCGCCATCAGTTGCGTTAGCGCATGGAGTAGTGCGTGAGGGTCTTTGTTCCCGTGCGGTCGTTCTGCGAGGCCATGTTCAGTATATCGCGGGCTGCTCGTCAACGGTAGTTTTCGGGTGCCCTTAAGTTTGCTTGGTTAGTTGTAGCTGCATCGTGTCGTGAGGTCTTGTCACCTGCTACTGCTGCTTCTAGGAGGAGTTTATTTGAGCGGCCAACGAACGAGAGGGCACCGCGCTCGTCCACGCTGAACAAGGTATGCAAGGGTTTTAGTTCATTTCTGGCTTCATATTGCTTACGGCCGCGGCGAAGCTCTGCGAGCTCGCAAGAGGTAGTGTGACGAGGTTTATTCGCAGTGCGTCACTACGAAGACACAGCGACCGTACAAAGCGGCGAGGCAGCCAGAAGACGCCAGCAACCAGAAGCACGCGCCGAGCGAGCCAAGCGTTAGCAATGCTGCTGGCGTTAGCAGTGCTTCTTCCTCTTCACAGTGGCCCCCCGTGCGAAAAGAGCCACCCTGGCGACCTACGAGTCGGGCGGCAGAGGGTCGTGGTAGGGCTTCAGACGTGAGACGTGGACAATG
>JABSTT010004253.1:0-23888 GCA_013339685.2 Hyalomma asiaticum | reverse complement strand
TATTGTTGTAGCTTCTTCAGCTTGTTTCAGTCGCCATTCCGCACGTGTTGTGTCGCGCTGCATCGAGACGTAGTGTGGTTCCCTGTGGCTATCTATACAACATCGAATTTTGCGTGCTCGACGCCATGGCTCCGCCATCTGTGCCATCGCAAGAGCCAGGCAGTGCGAAGAAGCGTGGGAAGTACACGACCCTGACGTTGGAGAAGAAAGCTGCAATTATCAAGCTGATAGAGAGTGGACGTTCGCAGCTTGATGTCGCCAAAGAATATCACCTCTCCAAGCAAACGGTATCGGACTACGTCAAAAACAGCGCGAAGATACTGTCAGCGTTTGAGAATTCCCACAACAAGAGCGAAAAAAACGACAGTAAGGGCGTTCATCCAGCCCTTGAAGAGGCTCTGCAGTTGTGGCTCAAAGGAGTTTTGGCCAAGAACCTGCCCATGTCGGGAGACTTGTTAAAAGAAAAGGCGAGTCGTTCACTCTCAAAATGGGCATTGAAGAGTTCAAATTTACTGACGGATGGCTTCGCGGCTTCAAGAAGAGGCACGGAATATCGTTCAAAAAAGTGAGTGGTGAAAGTGGAGCGGTGGATCAGACTATTGCGTCTGGTTACCGTGTCACGAAGTTGCAAGCATTGCTTAAAGAATACGCTCCTTCGGACATATTCAACTGTGACGAGACGGGACTTTTCTTTAAGATGCTGCCGGATCGTACGCTAGCATTTTCGGGGGAATCGTGCGCTGGTAGGAAGCTCAGCAAGGAGCGCATGACAGTGATGCTTGGTGCCAACGCCACCGGAACGGAGAAACTGCCTCTTCTCGTTATTGGGAAGGCCAGAAATCCGAGGTGTTTTAAGGCTGGTGAGAACCCTCCCTGTTGAATACGACAGCAACTCCAAGGTGTGGATCACGCAATCATTGTTTGAAAAATACATACGCAAACTTGACCGCAAGTTTGCGCGGCAGAACCGAAAGGTTATCTTTTTTGTGGACAACTGTGGCGCGCGTGGTAGCGTGCCGAACCTTGAGGCCATTCAGCTGGAATTTTTACCGCCTAATACCACAAGCGTGCTCCAGCCAATGGATCAAGGCGTGATCAGAAACATCAAGGCACACTACCGTGCCCGCCTGCTCAGCCGCCCCGTCTTGTGCCTCGACAGCGGGAAGGCGTACAAGGTCGACCTTCTGGCCGCCATCCACATGTTAGCCGATGCATGGAAAGCGGTGAAGCCAGAAACCATCGCACATTGCTTTAGGCATGCAGGGTTCGCTGCTGCCGAAGAGCCCGAGGCGGATGACCCGGACGTAGGCGACCCGGACGGCACCGATGGCGGGGATGACTTAATGAACGACCTGCGCAGTGGTGGAGTGGACGTTCCTGCCACGATGACATTTAAAGATTTCGCTCGTACGGACAACGACGTTGTTTCGTGCGCGGAGCCCACAGACGACGAAATTCTTCGTCAGGTTGTCCAGCAGCCGGAGAGCGGCTCGGATGATGACGACGATGACCGCCCGCAGCCGTCGGCGGCGGAGATCGCCAACGCGGTGACGCTATTGTCGAGCGTTTACGGTGACGATGTCACCTTGGCGCAAATACAGACAAACCTAATTGCCTCCAAGCGTACTATGAGGCAAGGCACAATCAAGGACTTTTTTAAGCCTGCCTTAATGAAATAAAGTTAACATTTTTGGCAAAAACTAATTTTTCGGACTGTTCGATATTCCGGACTTTTTTTCGGACCCCGCCAGGTCCGAAAAATCGGTCGGTGACTGTGGATGAAATTGATATTGGCTATAATGAACTAATGGTTTTAACAAAGTAATTACTGCTCCCCCTTCAACTTTGTTATAACAAGGTTTTACTGTACATCCATTATTATGTTAAAGCCATTTTGTTATTATTGTTATTATTATTATTTCTTATATGTGGCCATTGCTACTTAGAACTGCGGTATGTGCCAGTTTGGTGCAAAAGTTATAACTTGGAAAGACGACGACAGCATTGCGGTAATGCTGTAGAGCCATGAATGCGATTACATTTTATAAAACTAGAACAAAAGGAATCTCCAGGATCTGTGTCATGTGACTTGGCACCTGTCCCAAGAGCATTTATTGTGGCTGTGTTCTGTTCTGGTGCAGCTGTCTTTTAGTCCTGTTTAGCATATGGTTCATCCTCATTATTGCAAAGCCAGAAAAATGGCAACGCTATCAAACAATCGAAAGTAAAAACATGTCTTTCATAAACAAGCAGCATGTGGTGGACAACCTAGCATGGTGTGTTTGCCGCTATCCTGTTACAATGCACACAGTGTGTAGGCCTAGGCATCTGCATGTGGCTACGTGCATGTGGCTGCTTGTGGTAGCTTGGAACTGCTTTAATGGTATGTGAGGGTTTCGAATCGCCTTGCAGAACACTGTAGAAAGCGAAATTGTCGGCACTAACGTGGGGTTTTTGGAAATGATTCCAGTCTGTTATATTCACTGAAAGGTCAGTTTCACAATATAGAAACGAGACTTTATGTGCATTAATGTCTATGGGGATTTCAAGGGGAGCCTAATTTACTTCATTATATCCATTTTCCCATTATATTATGGCAAAGTGTAGTTTCATCCTGAGGTGCTCTCGCAATTGGGATATGGCCAGTTAACTTTTCTTTAAATTTGTGAATAATTCTGAAAATGCAGAAAGAAAGTAGACAGCCCTACTTGGTGCCTGGCAGCGCTAAGTAGCACGCTGCCATGTTGAATACCGTGTTTGCACAAATCTAACGTGCCCTCAAATCTAACGCATATCCAGTTTTCACGGGTTCAGAATGAAAATGTACCTGAATGTATTGTTTTAAGCAAGAAACTGTGGTATGTCACTGTGTTGGTGTTCAGAAGAAAGAGACGAGTACAGTCGACTCTCGCTACAACGAACGCCGCTTCAACGAAATTTCCGGTACAACGAAAAATTCTCGGATCCCCGTCGGCAGTCCATAGGAGTCAACGCATAAATATGCTCGCCACAACGAACACATTCTTTTGTGCCGTTTCGCTTCAACGAAATTTGATGATGAAATTCCAGTCTCGAAAATTCGATTTGCTATGCAGCAAGCACAATCCGAAATATTTTGGTGCATTTCAGAAGATAAAAATACGTCTATAAAGTCGAAATCGCGTGTTGGCACCATCAGAAACGGCCGCTGTTGATTGCACGGTTGATTACCGATGTCTACCGATGCCGTCTACCGATGTCTGTCGAGATAGCGCACGTGACCGCCCCTCTCCCACCGGCGCCCCTTTTTGTCCTTCACCCGACGAGAGAAGGGCTGGGCATTTCCTCTCAGCTTGAGAAGCAAGCGATGACAGCTATCACGCACGGTGCGATGTTATCGCATTGTTCAGTTCGTTCAGCGGAGACGGCCAGGTCGTTTCATCTCTGCTTCAGCCGCGTTCGTCCACAGCGTTAGCGCGCTTTTACTCGCGCTTAGAACGTACGATGCGTGGGCGGTATTATCAAGTTGGACTTCGTACAGAAAAACCGCGACTGCAAAAACTCGCTAACAGTGTCCATATCATTGCGATAATTCCTCCACCACGGTCGACAACTTTTTTTCTTATTTGTTCAAGCAGCCCCTCCCCCCGTTAAGTACCATATTTACTCGAATCTAACGCTCACCTTTTTTTCCGATAAAATGGGTCCATAATCGTACGCGCGTTAGAATCGAGTACGAACGAAGGACAACGTTACCATATCGCCGTCGGCATCAAAATGGATGCCTGCATGCTTCGGGCACTGTCGAACGGTCACCGGCGAAAAGTGAACTAGCGGTGCGGCGGTCTTTGGCGCGCACAGTTTCTGTAGTTTCTATGTTGCCGCCGGTGCATTTGCGCACATGATGCGTAGGCCGATAATATTCACCGCGCTGGCTTGGCCGTCTTGCGGCTACGTCACCGATGCAATCTGAGACGCCGAGCCACAGCAGCTTTCGGTAGCGTTCGCCAGTGGCTGTAACGGGGGAAAAGATGCTTCTCGTCACCGCACGCAAAACGGCTCATCATCGCGTTTTTCCCTCATATCTGTGCTGAGCCTGAGCCTCTCAGTAGTGCGCGCTGCATGACGTCCAAGATTGCATCGTGGCTATGCCCCGATCATGCTTAAAGGGACAGACAACCACCCAAAACTTGAATTGAGATGACCGCGCTGGCAGAAAGATAGTGTGTTGCATTGGCGCAAACGACGCCACTTTTCATCAATAAACACGGGTTTAGTTTTTATTTCTTCATGCAAAGTCGCGAAAACTGACGTTTGGTAACTCAAGCGGCAAACATACAAACTAAAGTTAGAGTGCAGTCACGTGACTTTCTACAAATTTACGCAATATTTCATCTGTTTATTAGTATCGGACTGCATGAAATTTTTGATATTATAAGCTTTTTGTCACTTACAATGCGCAGATAACCGTTCGTTTGTAGCTCGTGTTGCTACTGCATGCTTCTGCCATCACGTGCGCCTGGCTTGGCTCCGCTATGGCCAGAGTGGCAGCGCCGGAGCCCGGCCATTCATGAAGTAGGCGTGGACATGCGAAAGAACGCCTTACAAATACAAGATCGGCCTGGCAAACAATGCCAGCTCGTCGCACCGTCTTTTTATTTCGAAAAGTAGTTGAACAGGTCAAAGTGTGGGTGGTTAATCACAGCTACGCTCACTCCTGCGAAAGCGGAACGATGTCCGGAAGCGAGGCGGATTATCGGCATCATGATCACTTTTCAACGTTGCTAGAGTGCGCACTCTGCCTTTTTAGAGGCTTCTCAAACCGAAAAATTCCGCGTGCGAAATATCCACGCGCTTTTGGGAGTAACCGCTGCAGGTGAAAACAGTACAGGGGGGCGAGCTTTCCATTGCGCCATAAAAAGAAGGGTCCTTAAAAATCGGTTGTCAGTCCCTCTAAGCTTAGCTGCGCCAGCCTGCGCAGCACGCATGGCAGCAAGCGGCAGCGGGCATGAGGGAACTGCGACAGCACGTAGGAACGCAGCACTCCGAGTAAATGATGGCAACGTCCGGCAGTTTTTTCGGGACACAAGAGTTATGAATCGGCACGCCAAACGTCTTCGAGACGCCGCGGATCAAGTGAAGCGGGAAAGCCACAGCGCGGTCGTTCGAGGGACCGCAGGGGTCCAATGTCGGCGGTCTGTTTATTATGCGAGTGTGTTCGTTACGCAAGTATGACATTTGTTTTTATGAATGTGAGAAGGTTGATTACTGAGGACTTTTTTTTCGTCGGTGCACGTTACAGTCGCTGTCTCACACTCTCTTTTTTTTTTTTTTTTTTTTTTTTGTCGCTGGACGCGGGTGCACGTTACTATCGAGGGCGCAGTAGAATCGAGTAAATACGTAAATCTCCCAGATTCTTTTCTCCAAACTTGACAGGTATGGTTTCAGCCCTTGCGGTTTCTGAACCCTTCCGACTACCGCCGTGAAGCCGCGTGCCGCACACAAGATTGAGGCATAAAAGTTTCATTGTTCTACCAGCTCAGGCCAGTTGTATTTTTTCGATTTCATTACAACGAAATTTTCGCTTCAACGAAAAATTTTCCGCGCACCGTCAGTTTCATTGTAGCGAGAGTCTACTGTATTACCGTATTTACTCGCATAATGGATGCACTTTTTTCCCTGGAAACCGGGAGCAAAGCAGGGGGTGATCCACAGTAACACTTAGAGCCACGCGTGCAGTGAAATTTTATTTATAGAATAGTAAAAAAAAAAAGCAATGTGGCGTTTGTGCCATGCAATGTGGCATCCATGGCAGCATCCTGTGGCTGCGCTTTGTTCCATTGCAATGGCCTTTTGCAGCCACGTAATGTGTGGTGTGCCCACAGCGCGACGAAACTGGAAAAATGGCAACACTGCATGTCAGAAAGCCCCGCAGGGGCGTCTGCTTCTGCAGGCGTTTGGTGTGTGGCGACACCACGGACCCGAGCCAATGGGGGGGTTTCGACCCCCTCCCACGCCTCGCCGTGCGTGGCTGAGCCGTGTCCGGGGAAAAGGGGATCCTGGGGGTTGAGCCGACGCCGGGTGATCGGACCTTTAAGGCCCCCCGGAAGAGGCAACACACCCCTTTGGCCCCGGCTTCACGTAGACGGCACCCCCGGATTGACCCGCCCGGGGGAAATCGGCAGTCGCCTTTTCCTTTCTCTCTCCTCACATCTTTGTCTTCTCTCCTACTTTAAATCTTTCCTGTCTTCTACTCTCTTCCATTTACTTCCGTTTTTCCTGGCGGCTAGGGTTAACCGTGTGTGGTTATCCAAACTTGGGTATACCATATTAGGTTATAGTGATGGCGTACGACTGGCGTCGTGCAGACTTATATCCAAGCTCTGCCGCGTCCCCATGTTGGGCTCCGTGGTGGGCGGTCGGCGCTGTTGCCGAACTGTTAAACTCTTTCATGGCTTCCCAAGTACCTTTTGTTTTTGATCGGCCTCTGAAGAGAGGCCGCACCGAAGCAACCTTTGATTTCTCTTTTCGAAACAACTTGTCCAGCTTCCCAAAGTACCATGTGGTACACAGCGAAACAACACAGATAAGGAAGTTATCACCATTCCTAGTAGCTAAATGCTTAAAAGAAAAAATTGGACCTACATACAAAGCGTCAAAACTGTCAAGTGGAGACCTTCTTCTTGAACTGTCTGAGAAAGAACAAGTAGAGAAACTTGCAGGATTGACGAACATTGGCGAAACAGCAGTGACAACATCCGCACATCGTTCACTCAACACAAGTAGAGGTGTTATATCAGAAGAAGATTTTATAAACCTGAGTGACGAGGAACTCCTCGATGGTTTCCGGGAACAAAATGTAACCAAAGTGCAAAGAATCGTGATCCGCCGAAACGATAAAGAGATTCCTACCAAACATGTCATCCTAACATTTGGAACGAGCACAATGCCAGCCTCTCTTGAGGCAGGATATGTCAAAGTAAATGTCAGGCCATACATACCAAACCCAAGACGATGTTTCAAATGTCAGAGGTTCGGACATGCTTCACAGGCGTGTCGCGGACAAACAACCTGCGCAAAGTGTAGTGCACATGACCATTCTTCAGAGAACTGCACCTCATCGCCACAGTGCGTCAACTGCAAAGGGGATCACCCGGCATATTCTCGGTCTTGTCCACACTGGAAAAAGGAAAAGGAAATTATTGCCTTAACAGTTAAGGAAAAAATCTCGTTCACCGAAGCCAGGAAACGGTTGTCTTACCTATCCATGAAAAGTTATGCCGAAGTGACGCAGGCGGGGGCAGCGTCACGGAGGCCTCAGGAGTCTGCAGTGGCTACCCAGAGTGGCCCCGCAGCAACTCCTTCTGCCCCCTCGGTGGAGGCAGCCAGTGCTACCCCATCGACCTCAAAGGGCCCGGAGACGCCAGTCCACCAGGGTCCTAAACTCAATCGAACACCCAGGCCTGAGACACGCGTCCCAGCGCCTAACCCTCGGTCCTCCAGCGCCTCTGAGAGAGCGATGGAGGTCGATACAAAAACACCGGTGTCACTGACACCAAAAGACAAGCGCTCTCTTGAGCGCGCAAAGAGGGACAAACTCCCTGTCACTACATTCAATAAGAAAGCGATAACCTAGGAGGTTATCGCTCATATCACCACTTCCATTGTTTCATATATATGTCACCCAACGATTTTACATAAGTGTTTATCTGAAATGCCAGCTTTTTAATTTTTTTTCTTCCGGAATGGCTTTCATAATTCATTGGAATTGCAGAGGACTAATACATAACTTGGGTGACATAAAAGAAATAATCGCTAGTTTCTCACCAATAGCTATCTGCCTCCAAGAAACGAATCTAGGCCCAAAGAATACCCACTTCCTTCGAGGCTTCAATGTCTTCCGCAAAGACCGCGAACACGCTTCCCGGCTCTCGGGAGGAGTTGCTGTCATAGTGCAAGGTGGCGTTCCTGCCCAGGAAATCCCACTGAACACACATTTTGAGGCCGTAGCTGTCAGAATTCTGTCATTCAAGACGATCACTGTGTGCTCACTGTACATCCCCCCGCATACAACATTTTCGGTAAAGGAGCTCGAGGACTTGATAGAGCTACTTCCCGAACCATTCATTTTAGTAGGAGATTTTAATGCGCATTGTTCTCTTTGGGGCAGTGATAAAACTGACCAAAGAGGACATCTTGTCGAAGATTTTATTTTATCTAACAGTATTTGCCTTTTAAACAGTGGCTCAGCCACATATCTTTCACCAAACACGCGTAATTTTAGTTGTCTGGATTTGGCGCTTTGCTCACCGTCTATTTTTACGGATTTTAACTGGACAGTCCTAAAACAATCGTACAACAGTGATCATATACCTGCTCTCATCAAACTTTCATCAACTTTTCCTACCATCTCTTGTAAACCACGTCGATGGAAATTACAACTTGCCGACTGGGCTCTCTTTACGGAAAATGTTCACTTGGAGAACATCGCAACAAGTGGAAAAGATATCGATGAAGTTATCGAGCTGTTCACCGCGCATATTATTTCTGCGGCCGAAATAGCCATACCGCAATCATCTGTGTTGCAGCGGAAAAAATGCAATCCATGGTGGACAAAAGATTGCGCGGATGCCAAGAAACTTCAAAATAAGGCTTGGGGCATATTTCGCAGGTACCCAACTTATGATAATCTCATTAACTTCAAACAAAAGAAAGCAAAAGCCAGGTATATCAGGAGGCAAGCTGAAAAATCGTCATGGCAAAAATATGTGTCTTCTATTAATAGCTCAATCACCTCAAAAAGAATGTGGGAACAAGTTAAAAAATTTAAGGGAGACTATTCAGCCTACACGATCCCGATACTTTCCTGCCCAAGTACACAGACAACACTTAAAGAACAGGCAGATATACTCGGAGAGCACTTCCACACTATTTCTAGCTCTTCAAACTATTCTGTGGCATTTTTGAAGCACAAGCAGATCATAGAAAAGCAGCGAACTGCCATTAACCGGCGCATCTGACGAACCATACAATGCCCCTCTGACACTCGCAGAACTAAATAGGGTTCTTAGTGCAGGCAAAAAAACTTCTGTAGGGCATGACCGCATCCACTACTTCATGCTTTCGCACTTATCACAGGTATCCGTGAAGGCTCTGTTAGGAATTTTTAACAGAATATGGACTACGGGCAAAATGCCGACAGCATGGAAAAACGCAGTTATTGTACCCTTCTTAAAAACCGGAAAGCCACCTACGTCTCCTAGCAGCTATCGCCCTATCGCCCTCACAAGCTGCCTAGCCAAGTCTTATGAAAGCGTTGTGAATATAAGGCTAACATATACCCTTGAAACACGACGTTTATTAGATATCCACCAGTGCGGGTACAAGAAAGGTTCTTCAACGGTTGATCACCTTGTGCGTTTAGAACAAGAAATACGAGACGCCTTTCTACACAAACAACACTGTCTCGCAGTTTTCTTTGATCTAGAAAAAGCGTACGATACTACATGGCGATTTGGTATCTTGAGGGATTTGGCGGATCTAGGGATTCGCGGAAGAATGCTCAACTGTCTTTCTGACTTTATGTCCAACCGAACTTTTCAAGTCCGCCTCGGTACAACACTCTCGCGCATATTCGTACAGGAAAACGGTGTGCCACAGGGCTGTGTATTAAGCACCACATTGTTCGTGGTTAAAATGAACTCCGTGAATAAAGTAATTCCATCTTGCATGATGCATTCGTTGTACGTGGATGATCTCCAGATCGCGTTTCGTGCATCAAGCATAGCAGTGTGCGAACGACAAATTCAGTTGTCCTTAAATAAACTTACAAAATGGGCCTCTGAAAATGGTTTTCGTTTTTCCACTGACAAAACTGTTGCAATGGTGTTTTCTCAAAAAAGAGGCCTATATCCAGAACCTGTCCTTAAGCTACGCGACGCCATCCTCCCCGTGAAGCGGGAACATAGGTTTCTGGGAGTTCTGTTTGATCAGAAGCTAAACTTCCTTGCGCACATAAACAGTGTTAAAGATAAAGCTAACAAAGCTCTTAACATCCTTAAGGTGCTGTCAAAGAAGCACTGGGGAGCTGACAGACTAACACTCCTACGTATATATCGATCTTTAGTGCGGAGTAAAATCGACTATGGTTGTGTAGTCTATGGGTCAGCTAGAGATTCATATATAAGGCGATTGGATCCAGTACACAACCACGGATTACGTCTGGCAACTGCAGCCTACAGAACTTCACCTGTTGCTAGCTTGTATGCTGAAACGAACGAGCCTTGCCTAGAACAGAGAAGAGCACAGCTAATGCTAACCTACGTTCTTTCAGTCCGATCCTCACCAGGACATATATGCCATGACCTTGTCACACACTGCAACACACGGATACACTACACAAATAAACCGCGCGCCATCAAACCTCTCATCCACCGGTTTGAAGAAAAGTGTCGCGAGTACAATATACCAAGCGAGGCACTTCGTGTTGCTGAGAAAACGTCCACACTAGCCCCTTGGAGCGACTTTAAACCTTTTCTTGATTTTTCACTGACCCACCTTAAAAAGCAGGATACCCCACGTGAGTACATAATACAAGAGTTCCTTCGAGTTCAGGAAACATATGACACTTACAACGAGTACTACACAGATGGTTCAAAGACACAAAACTGTGTGGGAAGCAGTGTAATATCAAGAACATGGGAACGGACTGTAAGACTCCCACAATTCGTCTCTGTATTCACTGCCGAATGCTATGCTCTGTGGATGGCTGTGCAAAAGGTTATCAGTGAAAAACACAAAAAAGCTGTCATTTATACAGACTCGTTGAGTGTCCTGAAAGCCCTTAATCTAAAATCTCAACACAGGCCCCTTATTGGCAACATTCTACACATACTGTCACTCATTAACAATGAGCATTCCATACGCTTCTGTTGGGTTCCAAGCCACGTTGGGATCCTGGGGAATGAAAAGGCGGATGCGCGCGCAGCTAGTGCAAAACACAATACTGTGTTGAACATCAGGGTACCGCTGAGGGACAGCGTCTATGCTGTTCATAAAGCACTAACACAGAAATGGCAATGTGAGTGGAGTACATGCATTAACAACAAACTATACCTTATCAAACCAGTATTAGGTGAGTGGAAATCCTGCTACCACCAAGAACGCTTTATAGAAGTCGTGTTAGCCAGACTCCGAATAGGGCACACACATATCACACACAGTTATCTACTCGCAAAAGAACCACAGCCAATATGCGAAAAATGCAACGATCCACTAACAGTACTACACATTCTCATTACATGTGAACATATCGAAATACAGAGACAGAAATACTTTAACAATCTATATAAAATGCATGTTCCTTTACACCCAGCCATCCTTTTGGGAGATGACGCTCTTGTGTCGTTTGTTAATGTAATGAGCTTTTTAAGAGAAACAGGTTTTTTAAACAAGCTTTGAAGCAAAAAGCATATCACTTGAAGTCTTACAATCATTGCCCATATTTCATTGTCATAATTTTAGGTATACTATCTTTACGCGCATTAGTGCGCTGGTTTTTAGGCCCTTTTACAGCCACACGTACATCCAGCCGTTCTGACTCATCACATCACTGCATAGATGCTATATGTAATTTTATTACCTTGTGGTTGGCGCAGCTTGGCCTCAGTAGCTTTTGCGCCACTAAAACCTAATTAACTAACTAACTAACGCATTTCAGAAAGTCAACAACGAAATAACAAAGTACTGGCAAACCACGGTGTTCAGCATGTATGTAGTTTCTGTAGTTTCTATGTCGCCGCGGCTTTCATGTGTATCGATGCACACAATTTGTAGGCTGATGATCCTCGCAGTGCTGGCTTGGGCTGCTTGAGGCCAACCAAAGCCACTACATACGTCGCCGACGCAATCTCGGAGACGCATAGCTGCATCAGTGTTCGGTAGCGTTCGCGGGTGGCTGTAACAGGAGAATAAATCTTTCTCATCACCTACACAAAACGGCTCATCATTGTATTTTACTTACATATCTGTGCTGAGCCTCTCAGTTGTGCCCGAGATTGCATGCCAATGTGCCCGAGATTGCATCGTGGCAATCTCGAGACCATGCCCCAACCATGCTTAGGCTTAGCTGTGCCAGCCTGCACAGCACGCGTGGCAGCACGCCGCAGCGAGACTGAGGGAACTGCGATAGCGTGGAGGAATGCAGCTCTGCGAGTAAATGATGTTACTTCCGCTTGCACGCGGCTATGCCTGGCAACATGCAGCAATTTTATTGGGATGCGGAAGTTACAAATCAGCGCACCAAATAGTTCCCAGACGCCTCAGACCGAGTGAAGTGGAAGAGCCACAGACGGCAGTTCGCGGGACTGCAGGGGCTTAAAGTTGGGCTTGCGTCTGTTGCGCGGGAGAAAAAAAAAATCTGGAACTTGGCTACTAAAGTTGGGGGTTGGGTTTATTATGCGAGTGCATTCGTTATGCGAGCAAATACGGTGTTTGCCTTTACAGAATAAGAAGTTTATTCTTTCAGCAGTTCCTTTTCTGTTACGACCCATTTTGCTAATGCTGCTACGACCCATTCTGTTACGACCCATTATGCTAATGACCAGTTGCACTGGTCATTAGCATAACAAGCTCGTCGTACAGGAAGTTGCTCAAGGAAGCCTGCAAGCTTCAGTTATTTTCCCGGTTATTCTAGTTCCTATTATTTTGCCGTTTTTGGCCCGTAGAAAATCTTCGCTGTTGATGTACAGCCGAGTATCGTAGTGCTCTCTTTGTTTACATTATACCATTACTACACAGGCACTTTGAATCGTGCTTTGTGCATCGTGACCTGTCTCCAAGATCACCATTTAGCTGACGACAGTGGCTAATTTGGTTCGTATTAGTCTGGACTATGTAGCTGCGACCACCTTTAATAACGACCGATAAACAGGATGCTAATCGGTGTTGACCAATATGAACAGTGTCCATGTAACACCATCAGAGGCCTCAGGTACGCGAAGCGACGCAGACATCTCCAGCATGCAGAATGCCTTTCTTTTGAAACGAGCTTTATGATAGCACTGACACACTGCTATTTGCACTCAATTCTGAACAAAATACAGCGTGAACCGGTTGCGGTCAAGCACGAAACCTACCTATGCAAAGTCTCAACAAAATGCACTAAGCCTCCATGGGCACTGCCATTTTGAAGTTTGAAGTTTATTTTACCACACAAATATAGAGAATTTTGCAATGGCTGTGACATTGCAGCTGAGCCCGATGATGGAAGGCTTTTGTAAATGCCGTGAACGTGGATTCGACTTCGCACTTGATTCTGACGCACAGGCAATTTTGGGCTCATTCTATTGGAAAAAAAGGTGCACATTGGAATTATTTAAATACTTCATTTTTTGCATGTTTCTATTCGGTGTTCACTGTGTGGTGCAGTAAGCCTGGCTGTTGGAATTGATGAGCAGAAGCAATTCAGCTGAGGCTTTTATGTGACATGCAGTATAGTCTCAATAAATCAAACGTTCAGTTATTAAAAAGAAATTTCCGATTTTAGTTGGCCTGCTGTATTTAAAAGTTGCTTCGGTGAAACTGCGCCATTCGATTAATTCGGTTCATTCATACTTTTTGCTTGGTATTTACCAGAAATGTCGGCTGCTTTGTTTCCTTCTAGGCCAATGTCCATGCTCCCATGTTTCTTTTAATGGCCAGAAATAAAGCCACTGACTTCCCCGCACTTGTCAAAGCATTCAGAACCACTAGTTGAAGAATACAAAAGGAAAACACGCGAGGTGGCAACAGTGTGCATGGTAGCTGGCCATCTCTGCCTTTCCCGGTATGTTGCACTGGGCCAAACCTCTGCATGTGTCTGGTAATTGAAAATTCAGACAAAATTCTGGAGTCCCCTCAAGTTTGAATTAATGGTAATCTGCTGTGCATGGCATCTCAAGAGTTAATATAAACAACAATATGTTGTATTTGTACATTCACTGTCACAGTGTTCAACAACATTCAAGTGACGCTAGAATGAGTCACAGTTTCTTTATGACAGGTGAATCGAGATCCAGACCTTACTTTCATTCTTACTTTCATGCCCCATGACTGCTTCCTACTTTCAGGCATCAGCTCACCAGAAGAACCTGGACGTCGGTGCAAATATCTTCATTGGCAATCTGGACCCGGAGGTGGATGAGAAGCTCCTGTACGACACCTTTTCGGCATTTGGTGTGATTCTTCAGACACCTAAGGTGACGCACTGCTTTGAATATTTGCTTCTTACTGCACTGTGTAATGTGGTGTGTTTTCAGTGTGTGCAGGTTCAGCTACACCCAAACATAAAAAGCAAACAATATTAGTTGTTTACTTCAACATCCTACTGCAACAGAATTACTGACCTTGCTAAAACCTTATTTTTAAATTGAGATGAACATGTTGAACGCGTAGTTCTAAATACGGATAAAAGCTTGTGGTATACAGCCGAACCTGTTTATAATGAACTTGAAAGTGCCGGAAAAAGAGGTCAGTATACCGGTAGTTCATTGTATATGGACTTGCCGCCCAAAAAGTGCGAAAATTAGCAACCAAATCATCATTTTTTTTCACCCAATTTTATTGCAAAGCACTAACAACCCCTCTGGTGAAAAGTTAAGCCTTTTCACTGCGTGAAGCGACGCCTGCTGTGTGCCTGCAAGAGGACTAAACTGCCTTTGCGTTGAATCGCATCGTCTGCTTCTGTAAGAGTGCATAGCCACCGAAAAAAAAAAAAGTCCATACGTTTCAAAAATGCCACCCTCCATAATATGTTATTATTTTGCTGCGCATCAGCCATGCCAGGTAGAGTGCGCCAGGAGCTGTGTCACTTCGACAAAAGAGCATGGTGTTGGGAAGGTTGAACGTCATCACGATTCTATGTCAGCAGCTTCACAAACGAAATGTCGACCAGCCAAATGTTGACCCGCATACTGTCCATGATCAAGAGGCTTTTATCGGCGTTAAAAAAGCCGCCTGGATGCCTCGAGAAGCACTGCTTGATCCATCTGCCCATCATGTCTATGTCCATCCAGCCCTTGACATTTGTCTCTATGGCAACGTCGCGTGGGAGGAACTCTTTGGGCATAGTCTTCCATTTAAAAATGATCATTGGCGGAAGCTTTTTCCCGTCAGCGCAGCACGCGAGCACGACCATGAAACGGGCTTTCTCATGGCCTGTCTCTTTTGTTAGTAATGGCCTTATCGCCTTTTGGTGCCACACTCCCTTCCATAGGGATGTCGAATGTCAGTGGCACCTCGTCCATATTTATTATATGGCTGTTGGTGATGCCTTGACTTTCGATTCCTTTCTTTGTGGAATACTGAAATTGCTCTACATTCTCCTCAATCTTGCGGCAGGTTCTGGCATACGGTAGTGCTGGCTCTCATCACCAGTGCTTTGCGACCTATGAACCTGAAGCACCAGGATGGCCCGCAAACAAAGCCAACGACACTAATCTCTTTGGCCAGCATTTGCGCTTTGAGGCAAAGCTGCATCATTGACATTTCCCTACCTTGTGCACACTGCTCCAAAATCCACATATGCAGGCGTCCCTCAAGTTCTGGCCATCGCGCCTTCTTGCCACGGTCCACCTTCTTAACGTTCTTCTTGACCTGTAGCTTGTCCGTAGATTGCCGCCATGTGCGGATCATCATCTCAGCAATGTCAAAATGACGCCCCGCTGTCTGGTTCCTGTGTTCCTCAGCGTATCTCACAGCAGTCAGCTTAACCTTCGCAGTGTAGCTCTTCCACTTAAGCATCATGCTACAGGTGAACAGTGAATGGCAGCGATGCGAACCAACCGATCACACAAAGCTGCAAATGGCGACTGGCCCCATGCACGCCGAACGCCGACTAGTCGTGCCGTGCAAGCAGTGCAACTGTCGCCATCTTACGGCGTTTTAAATAAGCGCTTGCGGCCTCTGAAACTCACGCAGCCTCTATAACTCGCAAGGACTCTGTGAGCTGAAAACGTAGAACAGCGATCTTTATCTTTCCGTTTTATTTACTTCTATTAATGAAATTCCAGTTTCATCAGGTTGACCCTTCGTTATTACATTTATCAAGAGCGTCGACAGTTGGGCCAGTTGGTGCATGATTTCTGAAGAAAACCAGCTGAAAACACACGGACACAAAAGAAGAAAACGCACAGGACGATGCTGCAGCATCGTCCTGTGTGCCTTCTTCTTCTGTGTCCGTGTGTTCTCAGCTGGTTTTCTTCAGAAATTACATTTATGATGAGTCATTTGCATAGAACTGTTGTAATGGAAAAAAAAGAAGACTAGTGATCAGCATCAACACGACTTCAGAATTTACCCAAAAAGATAAGTACATATAAGACGCACCAGCAAAGTTTTGGGAAAAAAAACATGTCTTATACACCGGAAAATACGGTATGCACTGCCGCTGTGGCTGCTAGGCCTTCTCACAGACTTTGGTTCTCATTTCATCAGTCACACCATGTTCGTAAGCTGCGATGCAGTGCTCGTTCATTGAAGCCCCTGCTTCAATGATAGCCGCCTGCTTCTGTGAGCGTTGACACGCACACAGAAGCAGGCGGCTATCACAAGCATGAGACGAGCTTGTGATCAGGTAGCGGCTGACTGAACAAGCTGCCAACCCATCATGTAATCACCTCTTACTGCGTCTGTAATGAAGTGATCGTGAAGCATACCTTTGCAACCTGTCCTCAAGCAGCCTAGTAAGCATCCGTGCTTGTGCAGTTTTACTTTGGAAACTGGAGACGTGCTGGCAAGCGCAGCCCACCGATGGTGGTCACGTGACCCAATGCAAGTGCATAGAGAAGTAAGCGCTCGGTTCCTTTCCTCATCACCTTACTTTTCGTGACTGCTGGCCCAGCAGAGGCTGGAAATTGAAAGGGGACTGCGGTAGAAAGAAAGACCAGGCTCCAGTGGCTGCAGACAGTGCTTCCTGTGAGAGCGGCCATGCCAGCCCGCTTGCTTGCACTCATGGTTCCCGTGTTTTTGCAAACTACGACGCACTCAGAAACTGTTCCTCTGAGCTCAAGCCGTTGCGTAGACTATGTAATCAGGCCATTCGGGACGTTTCTAAAATTTGTATCATCACGGAACTCTTATTAACTGTGATCGTATCATCAAAATTCTCGATTCACAAGCATGTCATAGAGAGGTAGTCATTGAATATCTGGTTGAACCAATGCATTGTTGTCATTTCTTTTATGTTCCTGAAGATAATTCTTTCTGTACAGCCGTAATATCTGAATACGTACATGTTTGTGATACCTGTTATATACATAGAAGGAGAATCCATTGAAAATTGTGCTTAGTATAAAAGATTCATTTTTGTACTACAATATTTTGATATAACGAAGTTGACTACCATTTTTTCAGAATTCATTACATCTAGGTTTGACTGCTTATACAAATTTATCGCTAATTAAGGCAAGTTAAGATTTTGTCGCAGTTGACCGTTAATACAAAGATAACACAACTGCCTTTATATCAGGTTTCGATCTGTTGCCATTCTTATTTTCATAAACCATTGTTTTGTTAGAGCTCTTCAAGACCTGTTTCTTTCTTTTTCAGTTCTGCTACCGAGAGTAAGTCATGCACTATGTCTGCTATATAGTTTTTAAAGTATGTTTAGGCATTTCTGCTAACATCATAAACATGGGTTAATGTGAAGCTTCCTTATAAGAGATACTGTGTATATTGTTTCTTAAGGCGTGCAGCTTTTTCTTAAACATTGATGAATATTTTTAAAGTGCTATCCATACACAAGTAACATCTTTTTAAAGTTGATTTCTGCGTTTTTACGTCCCAAAACCACAGCAGCTCATATCTTTTTAAAGTGTGTACAGCTTTGAAAAACAGGCGTGCTTGCCTTTGTATGTACTGTCTTTTCCTATTCTTTTACCAGCTTTGAAAGAGCCCTGATAATTCAAGCCCAACCACTAACCTAGATGGCAGTGCGAGGGTTGGGAACCAATGGCTGAGTGTGTTCATAATCATCCACTGGCACTTATGCTATTCCACGTAGCGGCATGAAAGATACTTTAGTAAGAAGTAAATCACCTGTGAGGATCACACTTTGTAAGACATTTGGGGAATATAGTGTGCTCCTTACATATGCAAGCACATAGTACTACTTGAAGCAACCTCTTCAAGTTTTGCACAAGCTGAAACTTCGCTGTATTTGCACACTAATGTTTTTCCATCAGAGCAGCAATTGGGGCTGAAGGCACCTTCGTTACTTCTTGGTGCAGATCATGCGTGATCCGGACACGGGCAACTCCAAGGGGTATGCCTTCATCAACTTTGCCAGCTTCGAGGCGTCAGATGCAGCCATTGAGGCCATGAATGGCCAGTACCTGTGCAACCGGGCCATCACCATCTCATACGCCTTCAAGAAGGACTCGAAGGGCGAGCGGCACGGATCGGCAGCGGGTGAGCTATTGGCATCGAGATTGTCCCGACTAGGGATGCCTTTGCGATTGTACTTAGCATCACTGCTTTATTTTGATTTTCTTTTTTAAGGTTGCACTGTATAAACAAAAAATGCATCTGCGCCCTCGGTTGTTGCGAAGTTTCAAGTCAGTTTTGCATTGACAGTGTATGTACAACTCTGAAAAGTGTGTGTAGGGGTGTGTTTACTGTGGTGAAGGATAGGGAAACAACTAAGTTTACTTTGGCATGACAGTTAGTCTTTTTCAGACTAGCGTTTGGTGGCACTGTTTTAGAAAAATTTACTATGTTGGCTATGTTCGAAAAAGTTACTGGAAGCATGTGCCTATTTGGCTGCCAGAGGTTCCATTATTTTCCATAGATGTCTGAGTGCACTTAAAGGCTTCAACGGTGAGTACTAGCTGTAAGCCTAGTTTGTGCAAGGCCTCCATGCAGTTAAACACAAAAAAAGAAGTGCAAGCCCTGCATGAGTAAGTACAGTAACTTCGTAATGCTTAGCCGCATCTAGCAACCTCGAGAATAGTGAAAATTTGGCCTTATTGGTACTACGTGGAACAGCTAAAGCACAGAGAATGTATGCAAAGAGGGCGTGCCTGGTTGGAGCTTTCCTTCTGTCCATGTGTTCTTTGGCCTATGCTTGCAGTAATGACCTTGGCTTTGAAGAAAGTTTGCGTCATTAGCAGGGGGGTGTGTCTGAATGAGATGGCAGTGCCTACCGGTTATTCGTGACATTGCACTCGGCATGTTGCAGATCTGCTTTTCAGTTTTGCCAGCACCGACGTAATGCTGTGCCTGTTTGCAGAGCGTCTGCTGGCTGCACAGAACCCCCTGGCCCACTCGGACAGACCCCATCAGCTGTTTGCCGATGCGCCCCCCGTGGGTGGTCTTCCCCCTCCACCACCAGTGGTCGGCCTTGCTCCTCCTCCTGTGGCCCTGGGAACAATGCCACCTGGGCCTCCACCTGGTCAGTTTGTCTTTGGGCTGCAAACTCCTCCTTATGCCTTTGGACTCCATCATTATATATTGTTACAACGCAGCAAGGAAGAAATGATGCAGCTGAGCCTGCCAAGTGAATGAACAGTCTGCGCTTTCTTTGGCCAGCTTGGCCGTCTCTAGCTCAGTTAATCTTCAATATAATGAACTTTGAAATAATGAAATTCTTGATATAACGAAGTATTTGATTTTTACTCTGTGCTTCTCATATAACACCGCGTATGTTTCACCTCTATAAACGAAGCGAGTTTATCAGCGATATTGACTAAGTAAAGTTTCACTGCTGCAGCAGACAAAGACTGGGCAGATAAATTCGAGCTCCTGTTGATGCCAGAAGTACATGCGCGACTTTCACGTGGCTTTTCTGAACGCATCTTTCAAATTGCACGCCATACCCGCTGGCACGGAGCAGCCGGTTGGGGTGAAATGGGGAACCTTCTTGCCACCAGGGGGGGAGGTGGAGGCAGATTGCAAATAGCCTACCATGTTGCACGTTCTACTGAGCACTGTGCAGGCTCGGCAAGCAGCACGGTTTCGTATTATGCATTATTCATGTCGTGTGTCAGTGGCCGATTTGGTGTTTTTGTATTTGCCGAGTGGTAAAGTAACGAGCACATGTGTAGCTGTGGGAGTGCACGGGCTCTCCTTTATCTTGCGAGAGATCACGCTTATGTGAATGTCCCTGACAAGGCTTGTATCTTGCAAGTGATCAAGGTTGGTGTGAGACAAGGCATCGCTGCTTGTTTCTGAATATCATAGGGTGCACTTTTTGCAACTCCTAATGCTAAATAACATAGCTGTGCGAATAACAGTCTTGAGTGCAAAGCGAATTCGAATAGTAATGTTTGAGTGCGAATTCAAATAAATAACGCTTGAGTGCAAATCAAATTGAATACAGTAGAACCTCGTTATAATGAACCTGGATATACCGAATTATTGGGTATAACAAAGCAATCACATTTCCCCTTGAAATTCCCATAGATGATATGGATATTGGCTATAACGAACTAATGGTTATAATGAAGTAATTATGGCTCCCCCTTGAACTTCATTATAACGAGGTTTTACTGTATTTTAAAATTGTGCTGCGTTAAATTACAGGGAAATGTACTGCTAAACATGAGCAAAAGAAACAAATTTGTTGCACATTCCTAGAAATAAAGGTTTACCAAAAAAAATGAAAACATGATGCCCTGCTTATAAGAGACCCCTCATGTAAGGGACAAAGCACACCCTGCTGTGTGTCTCTCATAAAGTCGTAAACAACATTGAAGTTTGTTATAGCAAGGCTTAAGGAGTACTGACGCGATTTTGCGGCGGCTCAAGATGTACATTTTTCGTTTTCTAGCCATGTATTGTTAACGCCCTTCACACACGGAAGCCAGGAAACACGTACAAAATAGTTTGGTTTGGTTTTAATGTCTTGGTCGCCCAGCACTGCAAGCCAGCCCCAGCGCAATGGACACTGCGATGACGTATGAACACAGTCTTAAAAATCGCTGAAGTCGCTGTCAGAGGCTCAGAACGACCGTGAAATTGTCGTTGTTTGCGTGCCCACATGTAATTGACCACAGAGCTGCAGTGACTATCACGAATTGCTGTCCCTACGTGACTCAGACGTGCGTCTGACTAAGCTGTCACATCACTAGGAAACCGCCCCCTCGAAATCAAAACCGAAAGTGGGCTTTTAAGGAAGCCGTATTAAAGATATATTTGTTGCCTTGCAAGGCACCATGGTACTCTTTTTGGGGTTCTCCACGCTAGTGCTTCCGTTTACAGCAATAATACGAGAATGTCAAAGATTCGTGTCAGTACTTCTTTAACTGTACAGCAACAAATGTGACTTGTTTTTTTGATGTTACAGGAGGTTTGCCAATGCCACCACTGCCAACCCTGCCGCCACCACCACCCATGCCGGGCGGCATGCCTCCAATGCCACCACCATTCCGACCAATGCCACCATTCCCACCCGGTGGACTGCCACCACCACCACCACCTTCCAGTCAGTATTGCAGTTCCTGTACTTCATGTCTCATGCTATAAGAAGTTGAGAGGTCTGACACGAGATAGCTGCGAATGCACTGCTCTGTCTGGTGTTGTAGTGTCTGTTCATCTATCCACATAGAGCAATACCATCATGTAAATGCATAAAAGAATTTTTTTTATAGACAACCAGTTTAACCTGTTAAGTTTCGTCATTCAGACAGCTGTTAACTGTTGATTTCAAATTCGCTGAGGAAAATATCTGCTCCAGATGCTAAGCTGGTTGGACCACCACTGCATGTCTCAGTTGTGCTTGATATCTGAGCGCATGCCGATGTCTAGCATTGGTGTGGCTCTTGAGTGTGCCTCTTTCTCTCACTCATAGTGGGAATCCCTCCGCCACCTCCACCGATGCACCAGCCGCCATTCGGCATGATGCCGCCTCCTCCAGGGGGCACCTCCACCACCTCCGCCGGACCGGATGCCACCTCCACCGCCTTCACAGATGGGTGAGTTTACAAACAGTTGACCCTAGTAATGGTGAACTTAAAAAACTAGACAAATGTGCATATGGTGTCAGTAAATTTCCAAGGCAAGGAGGTTGTAGAAGGTGACCTTGTCGTGGTGAACTTGTCCTCAGTTCCCACCTTCTCCTCCTTCCTGCTTCTCTTCTTCCTTTTGGAGCTGAGCTCCTCCAGCTAGCGTTGCTGCTGTGAAGTAGGGAAGGGTGGAAGCCTTCCTACTACCTGTCCGCCGTTGCGTTGTCTATACCTAAAGGATGGAGACCAGCCTTTCACACAAACACAACGTGACTTTATATACGAGAACAGTATATACACTTTACAGGCAGTGCTTCCGACCTCGGTTGGTAGAACCTAGGTGGAGCCGTCGGTTGGTAGGGCTTCGCGGTGGGACCGTCGCTCCAATTCGGCAGAGCCGACCAGTGCATAGCACCTCTCCTGCGACCTCTACCACCGCCCGGACTCGTACTAGATGTCCCCTCTAGTACTATCCGCGCCCGAACCCCGGTTGGGAGGACCTTGGTGGAACGATCACTTCCATTCAGCAGAGCCAACCCCCAGCGCGTAGCACTGCTCCTGCGACCGTAACCACCACCCGGACTCGTGCTAGATGTCCTCTCTAGCACTATCCACTCCGTCCTCGCCAACCTTCGGGCTTCCCTTCCAACCTTATGCTCACCTTCAGTCTTGCAACCTCCGCTTCCAACCTTCAGTTCCAACCCTTGCTTCCTGTCTCTCTCTGCCAGGGAAAAAGGGCCACCTTATATACACCGGTTGCTCCGCCCCTGGATCCCTCACAGCCAATCACAAACAGCGATCGAAACTCCGACGCCGCACTAACAAAAAGCCAACCTTGAACAATACAGAGGGTACGCTTGCTGCCCACCACGCCGCGGGGGGGTGAGGGCGCCAAACCAGCTGTACAATACATCCCTACAATGGCCGCCTCCTCCCCCGCCTGTTTACCACGTGGCCGTGAGTCTTTTCCGGCGCCTACTTGACCACCTGGACGTACCGTATTCTCCATCTCATTCCGACGACCCTTACAGTGTCAGTACAGTGTTCAGGATATTAAATGTAAATGTCGAGGCTTGTACAAGCGACCATATGAAGACAACATACAATGTCAGCGAAAGCACACTACACGGATATTTATTTTTATTTGCTGAGCACTTGCAGTGCCGTGTGGCTGTAACTATCGTCACCTAAGGGTACGTATCTTCTCAGCAAAACCAAGCCCGCAACGGCCAATGGAGAGGTTGTCCCTGACACCTTGGGAAGCACTCTCAAGTGGTTACAGTAGAACCCCACTGATACGTTTTTCACGGGACCGTAGAAAATAAACATAAGAGCCGGGAAACGTAAGAGAAACTTAAAAATGGAAAAATGAGAGAAGTGGTGATCGGCACACAATTTTATTTCAGTGCTAGCGCTTTCAGTGCACGCATCTGCACACTCGGCTGCGATTTCGTCGACAGTGAAACGTCGGAGGTGACAATGGCATCATCGATGGAAACGTAATAGCTGTACACGATTCCGTCAAAAACAGTTTGCACAGCTGTGCCATAATTTTGCTGGCAGAAGCCGGAAACGTAATGGGCATTGCCCATAGTGCAGTTAATACAGTCAAGCCAAGTCAAGCTTCGTGAAAAGTCAATATTGCCGTCGGCAGTGGCCGCTTGGAGTGTCGATTCGCAACGTAGCATACGGGAATGTTCCCACACTGCGACATAACAGCGGGGTTCCTAATGCATTGAATCCTATGGGAGCTATGCCGGGACTGGCCCATAACAATGTAACAGAAAATGCAGCAGCCGGGAACGCAACAGCAGGGTTCTATTGTACTTTAGTTTCACGAATTTTCATTGGATGCATTGGCTTCGTCGAGTGATGCTGTCCTTGGCCTCGCATTTTAACATAATTGGCACAGTGTGTCCATGTGTGATT
>JABSTT010004252.1:0-23893 GCA_013339685.2 Hyalomma asiaticum | reverse complement strand
GACTAGCAAGTCTCATAGAAAAAGAAAAAGGAGATGATAGTGTCGGACTCAACGTGCAGGTCATCTGTACTGAATGATCAGTTCATCATTCACAAAGGTGTTACTATGAACCGTCGTTTTGGGGGAATTATATTGTGTACAGCAAATGAACGTGGTGATTCCTGCAGCGATATTCTGTATAAATTGAATTGTGTGAAGACTTCCCAAATCTTTGTGTAACCGATACAGAATGCGAATATTTGTGTTTACTGTACGAGGCACAGCTCAGTTATATAGTGGCATGTATTGAGTTTTATCGTTTGCAATACATTGCTATTAAAATCGGTGAATAAACCACATTTTCGGACCACTCCTTTTTCTTTCTCAAACAATATTGTCACAATTCAAGGCTTGCTGGCTCGCGCGCATTGAACCGAGAACTAATTCCAAACAAATGTTTCGTGGACGTGCTCAAAAATGCGAGAAAATTAACACCCGAAAAGCTGGGTCGAAGAGAAGATATGCAGGAGCACGCAACCTGAATTAAAGAAAAAAAGCATGCGGTCGCCAGCTCGTCGAACGCATAGCAGACAACCAGCTCGGCGTTTCCTCCTCTCTCATCAACAAAAGTGTTGCCATAGCAGGAACGGCAATTTTTGTTACCTGGGTTGTATATATACTAAATGACCTAGCCATGGTTATAACCGAGAATCGAGAATGCAAGGCAGGTGCGTCAGCGGGGCTGCGCATGCTCAGACGTGGCCCGCTTCAAACTGTAGATTGTCGCTCGTTCGTTTTAGACATGAACGAAAGAAATAAGAATAGAGGAGAAAACTATTTGCTGGAAAAGAAAGAGACAAGCCAAAAAGATGGTGGTGCAAGAAAATCCGGAAGCGATCGAAAAGCGACGTAAAGCATCAGGCAGCACAGGCAGGCAAAAAGGGAGAAGCGGCCGCATGTCGATGTCAACGAACATGGGAAATATATTTAGAGAGAAAATCCGTTATACAGAAATTGGTCGAGGCAAAAATTAAAGGTGAAAACGAACGCTGGCTGACAGAAATTCACGACAAAAAGAAGGCTGCGCCTAGGATATTTTGGAGCCACATAAAAGCGCTAGGTAGAAGGTCTGCCACACTGCAACAACATATTGTTGATGAAAGGGGAAATCAATTGGAAGGGTACGAAGCGCTGGGTTACATCCAGAAGGTAACAGCCGATTCGTTTAAAAAGATCGTCCAAGAGGTTTCTCCAGTGGATAAAACCATGACGGATAGCGAGACTAAGGAAGAGCTAGAACTTGAGAATTTCAACTGGAAAAAGGCCGAATGAAAAATTCCATAGCGCACTGCTCCGGGTTTAGATGGGGTCCCCGTTAGCCTCATTAACGAATTAGGACAGAACACTAAAGAACCACTATTGAAAGCAGTAGAAATATGCTTACAGGAGAGGCAAACACCGGACAGTTGGGGAAACAGCAGAATGAACTTAATCTACAAAGGCAAGGGGGAAAAGAATAACATTCCCTCGTTTAGACCGCTAACCATTACATCGGTACTATACAGGATGCCTATGCAAGCAGTAAAATTAATAATAGAAGCGTGGGCAGAACTTAAGAATATTTTGGGAGAACTTCATAATGGATTTCGGGTAGACAGGCGGTTAGATGATAACCTATTTGTTCTTACTCAGTGTATATAAATATCTAAAATAGAAAGCAGGCCCTTGTACGTGGCTTTTCTAGACATCACTGGGGCATATGACAATGTTAATGAGGAAATATTGTGGGAAATATTGGAAGGAATGCGCACAGGCGACGATTGTGTACAGCTTTGAGGCAATATATCGAGAAAATACAGTTTGCATAGAATGGGAAGCAATCAGTAGCAGAGAGAACGTTGATATTAGCTACGGGCTGAGACAAGGATGTCCTTTGTCGCCGCTGTTATTCATGCTGTACATGGTCAGAAAGGAAAAAGCGCTAGGAGATAGCAACATTCGCTTTATACTGTCGCACAAACAGGGCGGCGTGATGACTGAGCAGATGCTTCCGGGTTTACTTTATGCTGACTTATATTGTCTTGTTGGGACAGTAGAGATGATATACAACTGCTGCTGAATATATTCGGAAAGGAAGGCGAGGCTCTAGGACTAGGATTTAGTGCAACAAAATGTGGATTGATGGTATTCAATGATCCCAACGACCAGGCGGTATCCATGCACGGCCAAGAAACGCCGAGATGAAGTGAATACAAGTACCTTGGGGTATGGGTAAATGAGGGTGATAGATACGTGGAGGTACACGAAGAAGCCTTGGCAGCAAAGTGAAAGAGGAATGCTGCAATAAGGAAGCACAGAGAGTTATGGGGATAAAATAAGCACGAGATGCTTAGGGGTCTGTGGAAAGGGGTAAGGGTACCGGGGCTTACACCTGGGAACTCAGTGGTGTGCATGAGGCAGAGGTACAATCAGGAATGGATGTGAATCAAAGAACTGTGGGACGCCCGCGTAGGGGCTAACGGGAAAACGACAAATGAGGTTGTAAAGGACAATATGGGATGGGCGAGTTTTGAAGCAATGGAATCCCAGAGCAAAATAAGGTTTGAAGAGAAGATAAGGAATATGAAAGAGAGTAGGTGGGCAGTGAAGGTGTTCCGTTATTTATATAGAAAGAGCGTTGACACGTAGTGGAGAAAAAGAACGATGAGGCTCACCACTAAATATACGGCTCTAAGAGTATTGACAACAAAGAGCGTAAAGCGAAATTCAGAGAGGCGGAGAAGATTTACTGGATGGCAGCGATGGAAAAAAAACGACTCTGAATAACTACCGAACGGGCAAAATGAAAGAAAAAAGAGGGAGGCATTTTAGGATATTCAAGAGGAAGCGCTTTACTGCTTGAAGCGAGATCGGGCTGCCTTAGAACGCGTAGTTATAAAGCGAAATTCAATAAACAAGAAGAAAATAAAATAAATTACAGCATATCCACGGAGTGAATCATGATGAGTGGGCGAAGCTTGGGAGGTTCATCGTAGATCGCGCCGAGTTCCGGATTAATTGGATTTAACCAAGCTGGTACAGCGTTCCTCTAAGAAAGAGCGTTTCCATAGCCAACGCCCGCCTTTAGCTCTCTCTGTCTCTCTCTCTCTCTCTCTCTCACAAGACAGCAGAGGCACGCGCCAGGAGAGAGAGAGAGGCACGCGCCGGGAGGCACGCGCCGAGGGCGAGCGCGTGCCTCCCGGCACGCGGGTTACGCCTGACGACTGATGCGTGACAAGGTTAGACTAAGAGGAGCTTCGCCCCTAAAATGCACATACTGTGAGGAAGACAGGGAAACGACGGAGCGTGTTGTGATTGACTGCGGAAATATCCACCTCCTATAGGTGTACGTTTGCGCACTACCCTACATGAACCCTTGGTTTCAAGGAGAGCAATGGAAAGCTCAACATACCCGCGATTGAAATAAGCAAGAGACGGCTAGAATACTGGTGGCAGAAAATCAGAGAGAGCGCACAAAAATAATTATAAACAATTATAAGTGAAAATAACGATTTTCTGCCATAAGGGCCAGAGAACTGGGCTATGAATTTACGTTTTAGCTATGGTGTGATCGATTTAATTGAAGTAGATTTAAAAGGCATGAGGACAACTTGAAGAGAAAATAAATCAAAGTTCTTAAATTTTTTTACGAGCCTGGTGGCACACAAGTCACCGCCCCGTTCAGCATCCATCCATCCATGAGAGTTGACCACTGGGGAGCGATCGGACTTCGGCCGTTCGCTCGAGAACGCTTTCCGAACGTTGACGTCTAAAAGTGGGTGGTCCGCTATAGCTTTGAGAGCGGGAGAAGAGCGTGGCCGGCGCGGCCAATGGGGAAGCGGCGCCCTCCTCGGATGATGACGTACTGCGTTTGTCGTCTGCTTCTCAAAGTCAAAATGTTTCCCCCCAACAAAAATAAAAAAAAACTGCTCCTTTTAAAAACTGTACTTTCTTCTTCTGAGACGTAAACAGGCTCTTAAGCTGCAATATGCTTGACTAGTAACATTTCTTACGATTGCTCTTTCTCTGCACGTTCTCTAAGCAGTGACGCGGGCGCGAAAAACAAGCTCGCGTCACTGGCGTCATATTTAAATTTCCTCTCCTTCGTCTGCTGCTGCCATGTCCTCGCACAAAAACGTGCATCTCGGCCTGCGGGTGCTCAGAGGAAGAGGGAGCTCATCTCCTTCTAGCATTTTTGGAGGTGCACCCCGACTGTGAAAGCCCGACAAACTCTTCACTACCGACAGCGCGATGGAAACTTCCCGTAGCGAAGAGCCTCAACAGGCACAGCTCTTTCCTCTCCGTACAAATTCCATGGGCTTTTTGGCACCCGATTTCCGATCTCCTGACCACTCCTCGCCTGGAGCGTGGGACACTGTTCTCCCCGACTCAAGCCTGGAGAAACAACTATAGGCCATCACACGAGCAGAGGAGGTGGTGGCGAGGCACCGCCTGACCGCTATACCTCCGTGATTTTTTTTTTCATAAAATAAGCTTGTTCTCTCTCTCTCGGGATCAAGTTCGGCGCACAGCCAACGTACTGTTCGCTTCGACAGGCGAAAGTGACGCCGGAATTCACTTTCTCTCAATTCCTCAATGCATCGCGAAACCCCAGCCGCTTCGCGTCCTATTTCAGCGACGACAATGCGAGGACTCAGCGCCCAAGTGGACCACCATTTTCCTCTGTGACGCACCATTCCGCAGCCGCAGCCGCCGTTTCAATGCAAGCAGAGCCGCTGAGGCGCGCGATTGCGAACGGCCGTTCGCAAAGCGTTCGTAAACCATTCGCTGAGCGATCGGCCTCGGGCATCGTTCTCCTCACAGCAGACGACACGCTCGTATTGAAAATGATTGACAGGGAATTGACGTCAATTTGACGACACCAAAATGTCGGGCCCCGGAAGGTTCGACGTCGGCCATCTTGCGTCTAAACAATGATGATGATGATAGTATATGCAGCACCATCTCTTGGCCACATAGTTTAGTTTCGGACGCCACCGCTACCCTTATTTTTCGTTGCACTGTCAAAGGTACAGCTTCTGTTCTCTAATGTGGTTATGGTTAGGTGTTCCGTGGCCACGACCCGCGGCTAACGACACCGGAGCGGTGCTGGCCAGACGCGTGCGGCGATTCGCAAAAGCGTTCGCAAAGATACCATCTCCGCCCCCCCCCCCCTTCCTGTCGTCATTTGTCTATCTTTAGCGATATTTTAGGGCGCGTTGCGTTCACTGTAACATTGCAGAGAGCTGCTTGTGCCGTTGATGGCATCGAACGCAACGCGCTCTTACCCCGGAAGTACGGATACTTCCGGGGGGTAAATCTTCTTCACAACCTGCGACCACACCAAAGGCGGAACGTCATGCAGAGACACGGGCTTCCATTACCCAGTGCGCGACAAACAAGTCAGACAGTCTTTCTTGTATTATAAAGCGATCACACGTGATGCATCGATCACTCTGCTCGGAACCTAAACCGACAGAACAGCCTTTATGATGCGAGTGGCGCAAATATGACAGGTTAAAAGATACAGGCTTATGAAGGCGCCAGAGTTTCACGAAGGTTCTGTAGGAGTAGTACACTCTAGTGGGAGCAAGTGTCTGCACGAGAGCATGATGATGTTGACTGCCTCAATAACTCGGGCTCAAACCAGCTCTGATGGAACGCGCGGATCGAGAGCTTCGTCTTCGATCTTTGCACCTTGATTGGCAGCAAGCCATGGTGTGTAGCCTCCTTCTTTTTGTGTGTTGTTTTGTTAGCGCTCCGTTTTTCCCGTTTGAAGCATGAACCGACTCGCCCAAAGACAAATTCTACTAAGCCATGGTGCTCACGCTGTTTTCACAGGAGCAGAGGTCAATATTTAACAACGGTTTGATCGCGTGTAAACACAGACGAAGAAGAAAATACAAGCAGATGTGTAACCAATAACTACCGCATGCGTTGTTAACGACATCTCCGCAGACATTTGACAAAACGAAAAAAGAGCTAACACACCTTAGCAACACAGGGACCTGCTGCGCTATGCTCGCACAATGGGCGGCTCCAAACGACCATTGTTTCGCCAGGCACTCGATCCTAGTTCCCGATGTAGAGGGTGCTCGAGCTATTGCAATCCGAAGTGAAAGTGCATTACTGCAGTTCACTGCTTCATAGGTCACTGTCTCGTTTCTTGTAGCTCGCACGTGAAATGACTTCTGCATTTTTCCCGCCTCATTCATTCGGCCGAGCTTACAAATCATGGTTATAGCGGCATCAACAAGAGCATAAAACTGCTCTCATTTAAACCTGCAATCTGGAAGGAACAATTACGGTGAAATTGAATGTTTTTTAGTAATGTAATGTCATAAGTAACGGGGCCCAGAGCACGCGCCACAGGGCGAAGAACGAGAGATGGCGTGCAGAATAACGGAGAGGCGCCAGAATTCACGCGCCGGTGACACGTTCAGGTACGTGGATGTTAGACGGCTGGTGCGTGGCGCACGACCCGCGCCGCGATCAGAACTGGGAAAACGCTGAGCTGGGAATTGTCTGGGTGGCGACCGCCGAGGAAGGACGCATCGGCAGCTACGCTCTGTCGACGGGACGAGGTGTTCGGTTCGGGAGCCGGGACGCTGGCACTCCTTGGCTTGGTCGTGGACCTCGATTACGTTCGGGCGAGGATCCTTGGAGGTACTGCAGCCGCCAGTTCCGGACACACCGCCAACAAATCCTCCTTCAAAGGTCGGCCAGCAGCAATTCACCGGGCCGTCACGCCGCTACGACGAGCGGAGGACGGTACTTGTACTTTCAGGCTAGGCCTAACTCGGGAAGATGTGCCACGTCACCATCTCAGACCGGGCGTCGGCTACGGCAGCAGGCGGTACCCTCCGGCCGACGTAAGGGAGGCCGGCGACATTCTGGAGTCACCGAACTAGTTCCAGACCGGCAGCGGACCATGCCGTGAAGCAAGCAGCTCCGACCACGTAAGACCGTTCCATCTGCTGTCCGCGACAGCGTCGCCGGAACCAACGTTGACAGGCCGAGGACTGAGAGTCGCGCCAAATTGAGACCTTAGAAAATATTGGTAGATTAACTATGTTGTAGCTTCAGAGCCGGGGCATGCTTTTCAAATCCTTTATTCGGGCATGCCAATGGGCAGCCACAAAACAGCACAAAGAACAACAGTAACATAGGCACACATCCATATATACAAGTACCTCCAGGTTGCACTTGGGCAGTGGCGACCATTCACTTATCACTGCAACTTCGACACGTGTAGCCTATCGCGATATGAACACAACACTCCCTTTCTGACAAAATTTAAGTCCGGCTACTATAGCCCCAGCGATCAGGCGCCCGGCGTTGTCGGGTGCTTCTTCGGAGCGTAGGCATGTCCGGTTGCGGCATATACTCCGTGCTTGATTGTTGTGTGGGCGGTGGCAGCGTCGTCGCCGAAGTAGTTGGGTCCCGTTCTTCGGGCACATGTGGCAGCTCGAACTCGCACTCCACAGCTGACTCTTTCTCCGGTTCCAGACAGGAGTGGCGCAAATGATCGGCATGCAGATATCGAACACGATTTCCCACCAACACTAAGTACGTGCATATTGATTTGACCTGCAACACTCTACCCCACACTCTATCCCAGCCGTTGGGCTCCCCGACCTAGGAAGGATTATGTAGTCATCGCCCCGAGGGCCTGATGTCAGCAGCAATGATCGGAGATGATCCGTGAGCTACGGCGACTTCGAGGGCGACATCCGAGTTCCTACCCGAGCATCAGTCCACATGCCCAGTGACGAGACCGACGCGCCGATGGTGTCCTTGCATATAAGCGGTCTTTAATTGCGGCAGAATGTGTGCTTGAGACATTGCGCTTTTAGTTTGTAGACTGTTTTACCATTTGTAAGGTTGTTGTTGAGATGTGTTGTTAAAATGATTGTTGCGATGCGTAGCCAAACGGGGTGGTCGTAACTGCGAAGCATTTCGAGTGGAGTCGTAGCGTATCTGTGGTCTAAATTTCCGGAGGTCTCCACTACGGCGTCTCTCATAATCAGAACTGGTTTTGGGACGTTAAACCCCACAAATCATCATTTCTTTATCAATATTTCTTTTCCAACTAGGTGCGTGCGGATATTCTAATGTTTAGAATACTCGAAACTTCGAACGTTAAATTTTCAATGTTTGCATTCGATTCCAAAATGAGGAATCCGAAATTTTCTATAATATTCGGGATCATTCGAATACGAGCTAATATTGACTGTACGAACCAGTAACCTTGCCAAAATATGACTAATCTCCTGCGCTTACGCGTGGTGTCTATACTGGCGATACTTCTACGGGTAGGCAACCGTACTGCACCAAGGCATGATGGCTGCCAACAATGAGTACTTTTCGCCGCCAACATGCCCTTTGACAATAAATATCGGGCACTACATGCTGGGCGGCGCTGTTGGAGTTGATATGAGCATGCTGGTGTGCTGCACTTTTTTTTTTACAGAACATAGTAGCGCACACGTCATGAATTATGCCCTAAAGGCTAATTCCGGTGTTTATATAGGGTAATGAATCTCAATCAAACGCGCAAAGCAAGTTCCATGGCACACTCCCGCAAAATTACAGACTCAGAGGGTGCGCAGATTCCTGCTAAATCCGCATTCATTAACGTGAACTGCTATCTGGCTTCCCACAATTGTTCACCACGTTGTGTGCTGACTTCATCCTACGCAAAGTGACAGGCATGACAAGCGCACGAGTACCATGTCGTGACCTTCGAGTATTGTGCGCGACCTCCCGCCGCGAGAAATCGCGGAGGCCGTAGTCATTTGAAGGAGCCCTGAAACCATATTTTACTCGCCAAGTTTTGCATCGAAGGGAGTTGTAAGGGTCGTCGGAATGAGACGGAGAATGCGGTACGTCGAGGTGGTCAAGTAGGCGCCGGAAAAGACGCACAGCCACGTGGTGAACACGCGGGGGAGGAAGCGACCATTGTGGGGATGTATTGTACAGCTGGTTTGGCGCCCTCGCCCCCCCCCCCCCCCCCGCGGAGCGGTGGGCAGTAAGCGTACCTACGTTATTGTTCGCAGGTTGTGGGCAGCAAGCGTACCTACTTTATTGTTCGCGGGTTGTCTTTTGTTAGTGCGGCGTCTGACATTTGACGTTTGTGATTGGCGGTGAGGGATTCAGGGTCGGAGCAAACGGTGTATATGAGGTGGCGCCTCTTCCCTGGCAGGAGAGACTGGAAGCAAGCTTGGAAGCGGAGGTTGGAAGGCCGAAGGTAAGCAGAAGGTTGGAGGGTAGCCCGAAGGTTGGCGAGGACGGAGTGGATAGTGCTAGAGAGGACATCTAGCACGAGTCCGGGTGGTGGTTACGGTCGCAGGAGCAGTGCTATGCACTGGGGTCGGCTCTGCCGAATGGAAGCGATCGTTCCACCAAGGTCCTACCAACCGGGGCGCGGATAGTACTAGAGGGGACATCTAGTACGAGTCCGGGCGGTGGTTGAGGTCGCAGGAGAGGTGCTGTGCACTTGTCGGCTCTGCCGAATTGAAGCGACGGTCCCACCGTGCTGCCCTACCAACCGATGGCTCCACCTAGGTCCTACCAACCGAAGCTACTGTCTGTCAATGTGTATGCACTGTCTGTCTGGTATATAAAGTCTTGTTGTGTTTGTGTGAAAGGCTGGTCTCCATCCTTCAAGTCGACAACGCGACGGCGGACAGGTAGCAGGAAGGCTCCATCCTTCTTCGCAGCAGCAACGCTACCTGGAAGAGCTCGGCTGCAAAAGGAAGAAGAGAAGCAGGTAGGAGGAGAAGGTGGGAACTGAGAACAAGTTCACCACGAACAAGGTCCCCTTCTCTCTAACAATTTTCCCTTCCTGGAAATTTACTGGAGTTCTTTGTATTGTTCTGAGGTAAATGCAAAAAGAATTTTTGAGATCGATGCAGGCAAACGCAAGTTCTTGAAATGACAAATTCAAAATAAAAGCAGACGACAGATATCGGCACCCCGAGACGTGCACGCTGCTTCCAATCAAAACGCTGCTTGCAACCTGCAGAACCGGAACCGTGCTGCGCTCTGTGGCCTTCCTACCACAACCACCACATAAGCCGCAGCGCTCCTTGTCTCAGTTACACGCAAAATGAAATTTTACGTTACACGCAAAATGAAATTTGTATCTTTTAGTAGCTTTAGCACGCATAGAACACGTTCTCAATTTGAAATTTCTTATATTCGATGCATTGTAAGCATGCGTGATGCTTATTTTTGATGATGATTTGTGGGGTTTAACGTCCCAAAACCAGCTCTGATTATGAGAGACGCCGTAGTGGAGGTCTCCGGAAATTTCGACCACCTGGGGTTCTTTAACGTGAACTGACATCGCACAGCACACGGGCCTCAACATTTCGCCTCCATCGAAATGCAGCCGCCGCGGCAGGGATTCGATCCCGCGACCTTCGGATCTGCAGTCGAGTGCCATAACCACTAGACCACCGTGGCGGGGCGATGCTTATTTTTATTCCTATTGTTCCCGGCCAATCAGAACCTGCAGCAAAGCCAGCATGGTGGTGTCATATCCGGATGCTCGGAAGAACTGTTGACGTATGTCGCTGCAGCCAGCGCGGAAACCGGTTTCGGGTACAAATTAAAGTATAATACGGTTCGGTTTCGCCGCTTTTACTGGTGTTTCGGTCATCATCAAGTCCCACACAAAGCAAAGGTACAATAAAATCAATGTGCATAAAGTGCGTTTCAGGGCCCCTTTAAGAGCACTTCGTGATCTTATTGAAAGGTGAAGGGCGAACGCGTCATCGCACAACGGAAAAGGCGGGTTGATTCATTTCACGTCACGCGAGGGCAGCACCGCTCAGTTGAATTTCGGCTTCGGCTGAGCGATTTTTTTTTCTTATTTAAAATTACTTTCGCATTAGCTCAGCATTTCTGCTACCACATGCGTAACAGGAGCGCCTCGGGAACACAGAACCGCCATTAACTTGACATGGCCAAAAATCGCAGGACTTGGCCTTTAATTAAAGGGACCCTGCAACACCTTTGCAGCTTAGTCCGAAATCCGTCTCAATCAGTGGGGGAAGGTCCTATGAACACGTGAGCCAAATGTTAGTGCTCTGCTGCACCAGGGAATTCGCAGCTTGGTTTGAAATATAGCTGGAAATCGCTTGCTCTCCTTTCAACAAATGGCGTCACAAGCAGCACCGGCTACGTCGCTTAACTTCTTGTGTTTCTGGAGCGAAATGCACGCGCGTTTTCTTCATTTGTTGAATTCGAAAAAACAATTAAGATATCAAGCAAGCCATACCAAGGAAGACATAATAGAATCGGTAATGCTGGTTTTACTACACGGAGTCAACGTTCCTTGTGACTTCATATGTTCAAGTACAAGCAGGTGGTTTCCAGCCGCATTTGAAACCAGATTGCGCGAATTCCCTAATGTTTGACTCATGTGTTCGCGGGAGCCTTCACGACTGATGGACACCGTTTTCAGACGCGGCCTTTGCGTCATACGATGGCTAAACCAGCCTCGCCATAGAACAAGACCTGGACATCGCCGAGGTACAGGCAACAAGAGTAAAGAGCGAAGAGAACGCCAAGCGAATGGTGCGACATTTCACGAGGCAATATGATGCGTGTGTTTGTCATGCGGTAGATGCACCTCCAGGATGCCTCTAGCTTCTTAATCGGGAAGAGCCTTGAGGCAAAAATCCAATCCGCTACTACACCTGCGAGTCGGGTTCTCTTGCTGTATGGGCTTTTACTGCTAAAAGAAAAACGGACAGTGATTTGTCTTGACGCATCTACGAAAACGCAAGAGCGAAATCAATTTTTTAAAAAAGCTGACGTGCATTTGGATGACGAATGTAAAATAATTTCGGCGAGAAACTTCATTTGTACTTGTGTGCTTGTGCCGGATGTGACAAAACCAGTAATGCACCAAACAGTGATGCCAGACTGCTTTTGTTTTTATTGGATGTTTTAGCAATGGCTCAGCTAGAACATGTAGGCGATTGCTTTTGTTCTGGGGAAGGGGTCCTATATACTCATCTTGAGCTTACGAGCCACGCTAGGTAGAGTATACATGTCTGCCGAAGTGATCCCGTCGTATCGTGGTTGCGAAGTCACAAGTGTCGAGCTTAGGGGTCACTGCTTTGTGTCCTACCTCATGGAAAAACAAAATTTAGTAACGAAATATCTCTCTTGGGAACTGTGGAAGTTCATTTCTATGTTATTGAGAGCCGAAATTATGAAAAAGAGCTTTATAGAGGCCTCAGAAAATTTAGTGGGGACAAACTGGGAGAGCTGGGGACACAGGTAGCAGATTCTTAGACGGGCAATTAAAATGAAAGCACTCGAAAGAGCCAGTACCTTCAGGCACGGTGAAAAGGAAGCCGAGTCTGTGCTGCACAAAGATTTGTAACAAGTGCTAGCGGAGGAGTGCACACAGCTCAGTACCTTCTTGGAGGACACAAATAATATTGTTACGAGGAAAGACGCAAGAGGCGAGGCTATATACAGTTGTATTCTAACAAGGAACGCTGAGGCGCTTGGCCATCAAGCAGCAGCGCGAGCAAGCCTCGCTAAACGTCCTCCTCGTCGTCTTTCTCTATTCGCCTCTTGACGGTCGGTGGCACGGGTCCGTAGCACTACCCCCCGGCGTCAAAAGCGCCGTCCCGGCGTGTGGACGATCATGGCTCCAAAACAGTGTGGTAGGCCTTGAGCCTACTGACGTGCACTGTGTCGCAGGACCCGACAGGAGAGGGCGAGGAGGCATTGACCGGGGCAATCTCGTAGGTTACGGGAGTCACTTGGCGGAGCACGCGGTAAGGCCCTGTGTACTTAGAAAGGAGCTTCTCGGACAGTCCCACATGGCGAGAAGGTGACCAAAGGAGTACGAGGTCGCCAGGCGAGAAGTGCGCGTCGCGGTGCCGGACATCGTAGTGGTGGCGCTGCGCAGTTTGAGAAGCATTCAGCCTAGTACGGGCGATCTGGCGTGCATGGTCGGCGAGAGCAATGGCATCGCGCGCGTACTCGGTCGCTGAGGTGGCCGCCAGAGGAATAGTGGTGTCAAGGGGCAGGGTCGGCTCGCGTCCATACAACAGATAAAATGGAGAAAATCCGGCAGTGTCGTGACGGGAAGAATTGTACGCGAAAGTGACATAAGGCAGAGCAACGTCCCAGTCATGGTGGTCTTTCGAGACGTACATTGACAGCATGTCTGTGAGAGTTCGGTTCAAGCGTTCCGTCAAACCGTTTGTTTGAGGATGGTAGGAGGTGGTCAGTTTATGTTTCGTGGAGCAGGAACGTAATAAGTCGTCGATAACTTTGGAGAGGAAGTTGCGGCCACGGTCAGTGAGCAGCTGTCTCGGAGCGCCGTGGAGCAAGATGATGTCACGCAGGAGAAAATCTGCGACATCGGTGGCACAACTGGTCGGAAGAGCCCGCGTGATGGCATAACGGGTGGCGTAATCCGTTGCGACTGCTATCCATTTGTTCCCGGAGGATGATATTGGGAATGGGCCAAGTAGATCAAGCCCAACGCGGAAGAACGGCTCCACTGGAATGTCTATCGGCTGAAGATAACCAGCAGGTAGCACTTGAGGAGTTTTTCGACGCTGACAGGAATCGCAGGCAGCAACGTAGCGTCGGACTGATCGAGCGAGGCCGGGCCAGTAAAAGCGACGGCGGATGCGGTCGTACGTGCGCGATACACCTAGATGTCCTGCAGTGGGTGCGTCGTGAAGTTCGAAGAGAACAGTGCGACGTAGCTGTCTGGGGACCACTAGAAGTAGTTCGGGCCCGTCTAAGTGGAAGTTACGGTGGTACAGAACGCCGTCCTTGAGGACGTACCGGCGCATAGAAGCGTCATTCGGCGATGCTTGCAGGCGGTCGATGAGTGCTCGAAGAGAGAGATCTCGGTGCTGTTCGTCTGCGATGTTAGTAAAGGCAGAGACAGAAATAATGCTACTGACATCGCCGGACGTATCGTCGGGCCTGTCGACCGGGTAACGGGACAAGCAATCGGCGTCCTTGTGCAGCTGGCCGGACTTGTATGTCACGGAATAGGAATATTCTTGGAGCCGCAGAGCCCATCGGCCAAGTCGTCCTGTAGGGTCTTTCAGGGAGGACAACCAGCAGAGCGCGTGATGGTCTGTGATGACCGAAAAGGATCGTCCGTATAAGTATGGGCGGAATTTGGCTACTGCCCAAACGAGCGCCAGGCACTCGCGCTCAGTAATGGAGTAGTTGCGTTCTGACGGTGAGAGAAGCCTGCTGGCGTAAGCGATAATGCGGTCGCTGCCGCGCTGCCGTTGGGCTAATACTGCACCGATACCATGGCCACTGGCGTCGGTACGAACTTCGGTTGGCGCAGAAGGGTCGAAATGGGCCAATATGGGCGGCGTTGTAAGTAGGCGTATGAGCTGAGCGAACGCCGAAGCCTGTGGTTCGCCCCACACAAAAGGAGCATCCTTCTTCAAGAGCTCAGTAAGTGGCCGGGCTATCATCGCAAAGTTCTTCCCAAAGCGGCGGAAATACGAACATAGCCCGACGAAGCTGCGTACATCCTTGGCACACTGGGGAACAGGGAAGTTCGTGACAGCAGAGATTTTTCCTGGGTCCGGTTGTACCCCGCTAGCATCTACGAGGTGCCCAAGCACGGTGATCTGGCGACGGCCAAAGTGGCACTTGGACGAATTAAGTTGAAGACCGGCTCGGCGAAAAACGTCCAGGATTGCTGACAGGCGCTCGAGGTGAGTCGTGAAGGTCGAGGAGAATACTATAACGTCGTCCAAATAACACAGACATGTGGACCATTTGAATCCTTGAAGGAGTGAGTCCATCATGCGTTCAAATGTAGCTGGCGTGTTGCAAAGACCGAATGGCATCACCTTGAATTGAAATAAACCGTCAGGTGTGACAAATGCAGTTTTTGCGCGGTCTAAGTCGTCCACAGCAATCTGCCAGTAGCCGGAGCGAAGGTCAATAGATGAGAAGTAGCGAGCACCGTGGAGGCAATCAAGGGCGTCGTCGATACGTGGTAACGGGTACACGTCGTTTTTGTAACCTTGTTGAGATGCCGATAGTCCACGCAAAAACGCCAAGAGCCATCTTTCTTTTTGACCAATACGACGGGTGAGGCCCATGGACTGCATGACGGTTCAATGATGTTCTTGGTAAGCATCTTCTTAACTTCAGCTTGAAAGACGCAAGAGGCGAGGCTATATACAGTTGTATTCTAACAAGGAACGCTGAGGCGCTTGGCCATCAAGCAGCAGCGCGAGCAAGCCTCGCTAAACGTCCTCCTCGTCGTCTTTCTCTATTCGCCTCTTGACGGTCGGTGGCACGGGTCCGTAGCAATATGAAACAAAAGCGGAGGTTACTGACCAAGAAGGATACTGGAGAGCGGCGACTAGAGACCGAGCTGCATGCAAACCTTTGCGTATGCGAAATGCCAATGAAACAATCCTTGGGCGCTGAAAAGGGATAGTATGCCTTAAAAAATGAAATAAGAGAAATAGAACAATAACTGAGCAGTGTGTTCAAGCAAAGGAGCTATGGCATGATTTCTTTTCGAATACTACAGAGATTTGTCCTCGCTATGTACTACAGACGCTTACAGTTTAAAGATATAGTTGGTCTCATTAATGCCAAGACTGGATGATCAAACCAAGGAAACTTAAGAAATGCGTATTCGAAAGAAAGAAGTTCAAAAGGCGATTGATAATTTAAGCAAGAGCAAGTCACCCAGACCGGATCATTTAAGCGCAGCGGCGTGCATTGCACCGTTTGGTGGAGGCATATCTGACGAGGCTTTTGAAACTAAACTGCTACTGTAGAACAAATCACGCCCGTTGACAGAAACGACCGTATTTTTCATAGAAAAAAATTACACCATCTCCCGCTAAAGGAGACCATGAGGCGATGCGAAGCAGCACGGGAGGGTGCGCACCGCGTTTGCATCGGTTTGACTAGGTGTCGAGTCTGCATCGGTTTGATGATGATGATGATGATTGTGGTTCGGTTAGGAAAGGACGCTAATTTCTGCAGCCGTTGTAGGGAGCACGGCTAAGCGTCCGTGGGGGGAAAGGGAGTGAAAGAGATAGAGAGGAGAGAAAGGCCGTAGTGGAGGGCTCCGGAAACTTAGACCACCTGGGATTCTTTAACGTGCACTGACAACGCACAGTACACGGGCCTCTGGCATTTTCGCCTCCATTGCATCGGTTTGACGCTAGCAGACGCTGCCCGCGTCAACGTTGTCTCTAGTGGTCGAGGGCGCGTTCTCATTCCTTGCGAGCTGGTAAAGCGTTCATCGAAGAAAGAGCGTTTCCATAGTCAACGCGCGCCGTTCGGAGAGGAGAAATGCCGAGAGGAGAGGAGATGTGACAAGGAGAGGAAGGGGAGGAGAATGCGCATGCGCAGTGCGGGTACGGACGGCACACGGCGGAGAGAGGGATGGACAAAGCCCCCGCCATAAGCTTCTTCGCATCTAAAAGTGCAGTTGCCAGATCGGCGCCTTTATCCTGCGTACGTGTTCTCAGTTCGTGGTATCGTATTGACAGGTGGTCGTGACGCACCCAGCACTCAAGGCGAAGCACATAGAACAATACGATGTCATGCGAACTGTTTATTGGGTGAACTTGTGCCCAGCAAAACGAAGCTAATGACAATTCACACAAATAGCGGCAGGAACAGTCATCGATCGACGGAAAGACTGCCAAGAGGCGGAATGCGTCGGCTTTTATACACACGTTATAACGCGTTCTTGTATTATTTCTGAAATTCCAGAAGGCACTCAAATGTGCGCGTCAGGCATGCAAAGTTTCAAGAATGGTCGACACGGTCCACCAAGTGTCATGCAAGATAAACGCGACCTGCGTTGCCCGTAATAGAAAGTGACAAAGGCGTTCGCCGCGAACAATCAAAGCAACGCGCGATTCAAGCAGGTGATAACGGTGTTCTCTTTAAACAAACGGAAACAACTGCACGTGTCAAAATCATACTGACAATACGCCGCATAATGCGTAGTGGGCATCGTTCTGCGAATTTTTCATAACGCATTGCATTGTTGTCATTGAATTTCACAAACCCACTAATAATTGCAACTCACCAACGATGCGCTCAATGCGGCTAAATGTAGGTTAGAATTTCCCATACATACGACGACAAGTCGGTCCTTCGTCGGTTGTAGCCTTTCCTGGCCAACGACGGGGAGCATCAGGAAGTTGACTTTCCTTATAATATGCTTGGAGTACTCTATTCACAGTTACAAGTGCAAAATTCCATAGCAGCCTAGAGCCTGCTTCTTAGCAGCATGACGCGAAAATAAACCACAGCAAACTTTATTCAGTTGATAATTGGGCATAAATCTGCTGTTGGGACAACGTGACCGCGACAGGAGAGTCAGAATGCAGCACAACTTGCATTCGGCGCAGACAAGGGAACATGGGTTCTTTTATTGTTTTTAGATACGAAGCAGCTCTTTGACTAGCCTGTGTAACGCTGTCCCTTGCGAGGTGACAAATTGCCATATGCAATAAAGTCCACTTCTTTTGTGCTAAAGCGTTGACAGCCAGAGCGGTTGGTGCAGCCGCGGTGATAACCACAAGGATGGAAGATGCATCGTAGGCGCGTCAGTGGGGCTGCGCATGCTCAGATGTGGCCCGTTTCAAACTGTAGATGTCGATCGTTCGTTCTAGACATGAGAGTTGACCACTGTACGAGGTTTAAGCGGTTTAAGTGCCCCCTTTCTGTCGTGGTTTGTCTATCTTTAGCAATATTTTAGGGCGCGTTGAGGTCGTGGTGATGTTGCAGAGAGCTGCTTGCGCCGTTGACGACCACAACGCGCCCTTACCCCGGAAGTAGGGATACTTCCGGGGGGTAAATCTTCTTCACAACCTGCCACCACAGCGAAGGCGGAACGCCATGCAGAGAGACGGGCTTCCTTTACCCAGTGCGCGACAAAGAAGTCAGGCAGTTCTTCTTGTTTTATAGAAAGATCACATGTGAGATATCGAGCACTCTGCTCGGAACCTAAACCGACAGAACAGCCTTTATGATGCGAGTGGCACAAAAATGACAGATTAAGAAATACCGGCTTATGAAGGCGCTAGAGTTTCACAAAGTTTCTGTAGCAGCAAGTGTCTGCACGAGAGCATGATGATGCTGATTGCCTCGTGAGTTTCTCGTGAGGCGATTGATGGCAGCTGACGCGCAGACGGAAATTTCGCTTCGGTATCGGTTTTTTTTTAGCGGTGGCTTTTCATTTGTTTTTCTTCGAGAAAAAATCTTGCAAAGTGCGTTCGCCGAATGCGCTTCTTCGACGAACTGGTTCGGCTTTAGAGCATTCCGAGAACCAGTTCCTTGCAGTGACATTACCACATTTGCATGTTTAAGAAAGAAGCCCCCAAAATCATTTACGTAGCAGTGACTGCTTACATTCCGTGTTACCTGAAGTTCATGTTACCTGCGCTAAGGCCGAGCTGCGCTTCGCTTTCGAACCTGTCAGACATTCTTTTCTCCATTTTTCGCACTCTTTATATTAGTGATATATTATCTATATTATTGATATCCATGGTGGTATGTGTTTCATTTTTTACGTGTGACGTATGGTGGAATTACACCAAAAGGCCAGACCTCGATGTACTAACACGGGAGCAAATGTACAACAGCTCCTGCTTCTGCTCGGACCACTTCGCCGAAAGTGCCTACGCGAACCCTGCCAAAACAAGGCACTTTAGCGCATTTCGATGTCTGCGCAAAGAGCGTGCAAGGTATTGTCTTTAGGCAGACATTCATAGCTAACATTGTTTCGCTATAATTCACTCCTGCGACACACGAATTTTGAGATCTTGTTCTTGATGCGGTGAAGTTGCACAAATACTAATACTATTCGGCATTCTTGCCACGAATACTTTCATTTTAATATCAACTGAGGAGGAAGGAGCTCCGTCTAGAAAATCTAGAAATATTTTAGTAAGTCAAGAAAGCACGCTGGTGCCACAAGCAAGCGTACCAGCAAAGTCTAGGGGCTTTCACCGGCTTTTTAAGGTTCCTTCGAAAGTCAAATGACAAATTACATCCAGGAAATTACGAAAGTAATAGTACAGCTCACATCTGTCCTGTGCTACGAACGTGACGCACAAAGCTGAGCTTATGAGCTCTATAAAAGAAATACATTATATGATTCAGGCGTATTAGGGGAATGTCTTGAAAACCCGTCTGAATATGCTCGTTCTGAGCTACCTGCCCAGACTGATTCCCTAAATTCAGTAGATCTCAATTACTTTTGTGAACATTTCTGCATGTCTCGTAGGTGCGCGTTCCCCGTCACCTTTGCGAGTGATTCTGTCCTAGCCCAATTTCCAATGATGATTAACCATCGACACTTGCCTATCCTGCATTTACATTTTCCCGATGAAAAGCTCTGTCTCCAGGGTTACATTTGTTCTTTGATGTATTAGGATTGTAATACACAGGCCTGAACTGTGATAGAATATATGTGCATTGCAAATTACGAGTAATAACTGCAATATACTGCTGTAAAATTCTGTAATGATGCCCTGTTAGCAATGCTGCAGCTTTGAACGAGGGTTTACGCGACGTATCGAGAAATAAAGCCAAGCGTTCAAATGTAAATATAATTTGCTCAATATGTAACGGTACAGTAGCACAAGCAGAGTTATGTAGGAAACTCGCTTGCTATAGAAGGCTGTTTCGACTAGCAAGTCTCATAGAAAACGAAAAAGGCGATGATAGTGTCGGACTCAACGTGCAGGTCATCTGTACTGCATGATCAGTTCATTATTCACAAAGGTGTTACTATGAACCGTCGTTTTTTGGAGAATTATATTGTGTACAGCCAATGAACGTGGTGATTCCAGCAGCGATATTCTGTATACGATGAATTGTGTGAAGACTTCCCAAATCTTTGTGTAACCGATACAGAATGCGAACATTTCTGTTTACTGTACGAGGCACAGCTCAGTTATATAGTGGCATGTATTGAGTTTTATCGTTTGCAATACATTGCTATTAAAATCGGTGAATAAACCACATTTTCGGACCACTCCTTTTTCTTTCTCAAACAATATTGTCACAATTCAAGGCTTGCTGGCTCGCGCGCATTGAACCGAGAAGTAATTCCAAACAAATGTTTCGTGGAAGTACTCAAAAATCCGACAAAATTAACACCCGAAAGCTGGGTCGAAAAGAAGATATGCAGGAGCAACGCAACCTGAATTAAAGGAAAAATGCATGCGGTCGCCAGCTCGTCGAGCGCATAGCAGACAAACAGCTCGGCATTTCCTCCTCTCTCATCAACAAAAGTGTTGCCATAGCAGGAACGGCAATTTTTCTTACCAGGGTTGTATATATACTAAATGACCTAGCCATGGTTATAACCGAGAATCGAGAATGCAAGGCAGGTGCGTCAGCGGGGCTGCGCATGCTCAGATGTGGCCCGCTTCAAACTGTAGATGTCGCTCGTTCGTTTTAGACATGAACGAAAGAAATAAGAATAGAGGAGAAAGCTATTTGCTGGAAAAGAAAGAGAAAGCCAAAAAGATGGTGGTGCAAGAAAATCCGGGAAGCGATCGAAAAGCGACGTAAAGCATCACGGGAGCACAGGCAGGCAAAAAGGGAGAAGCGGCCGCATGTCGAAGTCAACGAAACATGGGAAATATATTTAGAGAGAAAATCCTTTGTACAGAAATTGGTCTACGCAAAAATTAAAGGTGAAAATTAACGCTGGTTGACAGAAATTCACGACAAAAAGAAGGCGGCGCCTAGGATATTTTGGAGCCACATAAAAGCGCTAGGTAAAAGGTCTGCCACACTGCAACAACATATTGTTGATGAAAGGGGAAATCAATTGGAAGGGTACGAAGCGCTGGGTTACATCCAGAAGGTAACAGCCGATTCGCTTAAAAAGATCGTCCAAGAGATTCCCCCAGTGGATAAAACCATGACGGAGAGCGAGACTAAGGAAGAGCTAGAACTTGAGAATTTCAACTGGAAAAAGGCCGAAGGAAAAATTCCATAGCGCACTGCTCCGGGTTTAGATGGGGTCCCCGTTAGCCTCATTAACGAATTAGGACAGAACACTAAAGAACCACTATTGAAAGCAGTAGAAATATGCTTACAGGAGAGGCAAATACCGGACAGTTGGGGAAACAGCAGAATGAACTTAATCTACAAAGGCAAGGGGGAAAAGAATAACATTCGCTCGTTTAGACCGCTAACCATTACATCGGTACTATACAGGATGCCTATGCAAGCAGTAAAATTAATAATAGAAGCGTGGGCAGAACTTAAGAATATTTCGGGAGAACTTCATAATGGATTTCGGGTAGACAGGCGGTTAGATGATAACCTATTTGTTCTTACTCAGTGTATATAAATATCTAAAATAGAAAGCAGGCCCTTGTACGTGGCTTTTCTAGACATCACTGGGGCATATGACAATGTTAATGAGGAAATATTGTGGGAAATATTGGAAGGAATGCGCACAGGCGACGATTGTGTACAGCTTTGAGGGCAATATATCGAGAAAATACAGTTTGCACAGAATGGGAAGGAATCAGTAGCAGAGAGAACGTTGATATTAGCTACGGGCTGAGACAGGGATGTCCTTTGTCGCCGCTGTTATTCATGCTGTACATGGTTAGAATGGAAAAAGCGCTAGGAGATAGCAACATTCGTTTTAATCTGTCGCACAAACAGGGCGGCGTGATGACTGAGCAGATGCTTCCGGGTTTACTTTATGCTGACTATATTGTCTTGTTGGGACAGTAGAGATGATATACAACTGCTGCTGAATATATTCGGAAAGGAAGGCGAGGCTCTAGGACTAGGATTTAGTGCAACAAAATGTGGATTGATGGTATTCAATGATCCCAACGACCAGGCGGTATCCATGCACGGCCAAGAAACGCCGAGATGAAGTGAATACAAGTACCTTGGGGTATGGGTAAATGAGGGTGATAGATACGTGGAGGTACACGAAGAAGCCTTGGCAGCAAAGTGAAAGAGGAACGCTGCAATAAGGAAGCACACAGAGTTATGGGGATAAAATAAGCACGAGATGCTTAGGGGTCTGTGGAAAGGGGTAAGGGTACCGGGGCTTACACCTGGGAACTCAGTGGTGTGCATGAGGCCAGAGGTACAATCAGGAATGGATGTGAATCAAAGAACTGTGGGACGCCTCGCGTTGGGTGCTCACGGGAAAACGACAAATGAGGTTGTAAAGGACAATATGGGATGGGCGAGTTTTGAAGCAATGGAATCCCAGAGCAAAATAAGGTTTGAAGAGAAGACACGGAATATGAAAGAGAGTAGGTGGGCAGTGAAGGTGTTCCGTTATTTATATAGAAAGAGCGTTGACACGTAGTGGAGAAAAAGAACGATGAGGCTCACCACTAAATATACGGCTCTAAGAGAATTGACAACAAAGAGCGTAAAGCGAAAATTCAGAGAGGCGGGAGAAGATTACTGGATGGCAGCGATGGAAAAAAAACGACTCTGAATAACTACCGAACGGGGAAAAATGAAAGAAAAAAGAGGGAGGCATTTTAGGATAATTCAAGAGGAAGCGCTTTACTGCTTGAAGCGAGATCGGGCTGCCTTAGAACGCGTAGTTATAAAGCGAAATTCAATAACAAGAAGAAAATAAAATAAATTACAGCATATCCACGGAGTGAATCATGATGAGTGGGCGAAGCTTGGGAGGTTCATCGTAGATCGTGCCGAGTTCCGGATTAATTGGATTTAACCAAGCTGGTACAGCGTTCCTCTAAGAAAGAGCGTTTCCATAGCCAACGCCCGCCTTTAGCTCTCTCTGTCTCTCTCTCTCTCTCTCTCTCACAAGACAGCAGAGGCACGCGCCAGGAGAGAGAGAGAGGCACGCGCCGGGAGGCACGCGCCGAGGGCGAGCGCGTGCCTCCCGGCACGCGGGTTACGCCTGACGACTGATGCGTGACAAGGTTAGACTAAGAGGAGCTTCGCCCCTAAAATGCACATACTGTGAGGAAGACAGGGAAACGACGGAGCGTGTTGTGATTGACTGCGGAAATATCCACCTCCTATAGGTGTACGTTTGCGCACTACCCTACATGAACCCTTGGTTTCAAGGAGAGCAATGGAAAGCTCAACATACCCGCGATTGAAATAAGCAAGAGACGGCTAGACTACTGGTGGCAGAAAATCAGAGAGAACGCACAAAAAATAATTATAAATAATTATAAGTGAAAATAACGATTTTCTGCCATAAGGGCCAGAGAACTGGCTATGAATTTACGTTTAGCTATGGTGTGATCGATTTAATTGAAGTAGATTTAAAAGGCATGAGGACAACTTGAAGAGAAAATAAATCAAAGTTCTTAAATTTTTTATGAGGCTGGTGGCACCCAAGTCAGCGCCCCGTTCAGCATCCATCCATCCATGAGACTTGACCACTGGGGAGCGATTGGACTTCGGCCGTTCGCTCGAGAACGCTTTCCGAACGTTGACGTCTCAAAGTGGGTGGCCTGCTATAGCTTTGAGAGCGGGAGAAGAGCGTGGCCGGCGCGGCCAATGGGGGAAGCGGCGCGCTTCTCGGATGATGACGTACTCCGTTTGTCGGCTGCTTCTCAAAGTCAAAATGTTTCCCCCCAACAAAAATAGAAAAACTGCTCCTTTTAAAAACTGTACTTTCTTCTTGTCAGACGTAAACAGGCTCTAAGTTGCATTATGCTTGACTAGTAACATTTCTTACGATTGCTCTTTCTCTGCACGTTCTCTAAGCAGTGACGCGGGCGCGAAAAACAAGCTCGCGTCACTGGCGTTATATTTAAGTTTCCTCTCCTTCGTCTGCTGCTGCCATGTCCTCGCAGAAAAACGTGCATCTCGGCCCGCG
>JABSTT010004251.1:0-26478 GCA_013339685.2 Hyalomma asiaticum | reverse complement strand
AGCTCTCAGTTAATTAACTCGTCGCTTCGAGAAACTACAGAGCATCTTTATCTTTCGCGGGTTGCAGTTAGCGTCGGCGCGTGCTCTCCCGGTTTCTCCTCCTCTCGTTGTCTACGTTCGCGCGCACCCGTGTCGAAGCAATGAACTTAATGCTGCGCTATAGATAATTCTCCAAAACACCATAACCAATCCGTGCGGGTTTTGGCTCGCCGTTGCGTTGAAGCTTTGGCTGTGGGCGCCATTGTTTCTTCAAGCGGTTGCAATTGGCGCGGCTCTCTGATACAATGACATGCTTCATGAAAATGACGGCACTACTTTGTGACAGACAGCTCTTCGATGACTTCGTCCCACGATATCGATTCGCACAGCGCGTGAAATCTGCCGGAATACATTTTTTTTCCTCTTAAGATCTTTTACAGTATCGATTTTTAACATGAGCATTTCTGGCGCACTTGAGCCACTTTCGTCCGTGTTCGCGAAAACAACTTAGGATAAAACTGTATCTAAGAGGAAATTTCAGCCTATCTGAATGGGGGACATATCGTTAGAGAAGTCGACTTGCCATTGGTAAAAGACACTTACGAAAGAAAAGCTTTCTCTAATCGGCCCTTTGACAGTATCTATCTATCTATCTATCTATCTATCTATCTATCTATCTATCCGCCTATGCTTTCGTTCACATTGTATACCCCGAAATTTTGGAGCTAAGGTGTAAATATATGACGAACATGAATGACTGGTGCTCACATCACTAGAGTGATAAGCTCATCACATATGTCACGATTAACAACACCGCAACCTCTGTTGGCTCATATACAGCATCAGCTCATATATAGACACAGGTGTCCTAATCATATAGAATCTATGTCAACCAAGGTTGAATTGAAAGAGGCATGTGAAATGCCCGGGCTCCGGTAAACGCACGCATCAAACCTCTACTGCGGGGACCGAACCCGCAACTTTGACCGGCGCCTCGTATTTTCTGCACGTCACCACAGTGGACTGCCTCCAGGATCGGCTCAAATTTCTCTCTTATCGGTTCACACAAGACAGCCGACTCAAAGAGCTCGGCTTTTAAGACAACAAACACCGTTCGTGGTAGGTTGCGATTGAAATGTAGACAAAGCAAGCGCATAGACACACATTCATCCTGCCAAGCTTTAGGGCGGTATTGAACGCGGGCCCTCGATGTGCATAGGAAGCACGCTACCACTGCGCTACGGCTGCTTCTCCTACCTTGGTATATATAGCAAATAAACAAAACGTCGCCAAAACAGTCGTAACAATGTTGCATGCTTAACGCGAACTTCCCTTCTACTCTATGATATACGCTATCATAGCAATATATATGTCACGTTACAATTGGTATGCTTTTGTGCAACTTTTGTGCAATACTAATGAGTGGGCACATTCGCTATGCACAAAAGCCTTCATCATGCTCGCAAAAGTTGGCGGAATCCCAAATAATTACATTCATCATAGCTATTTCCCACGTTCACTGCTTCGCATGACATCAATTTCCACAGTGCATGGGATCCACAGTATTTTTTTTCTTTTTTGCTTGAATTACCATATAAATTCTTTTTTCCCCGGCTTTTTGCTACGGCGCATTGTGTTCCCATGGGTGAAAATGTTCAAAATGTCAAAGCTCTTGGCGTTTGCCTCCAAAGCACCTTTCCAACGTGTGCCAATGTCTCTCTAACATTTCAACGTGATAACGAGTCACCGTTACATCTAAATAGTGAAATGTAGAGCGATTTCGTGGCTTATCACTGTTTGTAAGTCCTCCACGCGGAAAACTTCAAAAGGTAACCATTGGATAATCGTGCGTGCTGACTACCTGACACGCTACTGGAAGACAGCAGCCCTACCGTCCGCCACAGCAATTGAGGTTTCTCAGTTCATGCTGCATTCGATTATACCGATTATACTACGACACGAGCCGCCTCGCGTGATAATAAGTGGCCGTGATCGCCAGTTTACGGCCCATGTCGTGAAAGAATTACTTCTTTTGTGCGTCTCGAAGTTCCCACACTCTACAGCTTACCACCCACAGACCAATAGTTTGGCTGAGCGTACGAACCCAACATTGATTACATGTTAGCAATGAACGTCGCTTGAGATCCCAAGAACTGGGATGAACCATTCCCATTCGTGTACGCTTTCAACTCTGCGAAACACAAGACCACTGGCTGCAACTCTCACTACCTCCTCTATGCTCGTCCACCTCGACACACGCTGGATGGTATCTTCTCTTTTGTTGTTCATGTCGACTCGGCCATCGCAAAGGTTTTGTTCCGTGCAGAGGAGGCCCGTCGACTTGCTCGCTTACGTACGTTGGCCTCACAGGACTCTTGAAAAACAAGCTACCACAGGCATGTCACTTATGTTCCAGGTGACCACGCGTGGCTGTGGACCGCCGTACGCAAGCGCGGCTTGCGCCAAAAGCTACTCGCGGAATACACCGGACCATTTGTTATCCTAGAGCATCAGAGTGAGGTGACCCATCGAATTGCACGCCTCACCTCAAGTGGACGACTCTCATCTAAAACTGACCTGACGCATGTCGCCCTTCTAAAGCCTTTCACATGCAGGCAACAGGCGTGACTCGCCCGAAAAGCTTAGTCTGGGAGAGGAGAAATGTTACAGCGCGTCAGTGGCTCGAGAAAAGCACGCAGAGAAGAGAGGAAGACGACGTTGTTGATGCGATAGCGACCGCCTCGGTGCCTCGGCATTTGCTTACGAATTAAAAACCCCTGAAACCTGGTGGCTCGGACCAATATATATATATATATATATATATATATATATATATATATATATATATATATATTTATGTGTGTGTGTGTGTGTGTGGTTTGGCGAAGTTGGTAGCTTTGGCTGCGGCGTGACTATAAGTATGAGCCATATCACTTCAATAATATTTGATTTATTGGCACACGTTTCGGTCAGAGCCTGACCATTCTGAAGACTTGATATATATATATATATAATATATATATATATATATATATATATCTATATATATATATATATATATATATAAAGAGAAACTTCACTGGGTCCGGCACGTATAAGAAAAGACGGGGTACACGCACGAAAAAGCAATACTTTTATGCCCAACGTTTCGGCCGTGGCACGGCCTTCGTCAGACATATTGTAACGGAAAGAATAGGAGATGGGAGATGAAGAAGAGGACGACGAAGTGGAGTGCGCCATTGTACCATCTCTGTGGCTATCTACCTTGGCGATCCCTCATCCCCGCTGACCGTCACTTGTAAATAAACATCCTTCATCCGTAACAGTTAGTGGTGGAGGCGCTGGGTACCCCGACCACAACGAAACACGGGAAACACGGTTCCCCAACCGCCTGATCTGCGTCGAAGCCGCCGCATTGCTGGATTGCCTCCGTCGCCCCCGGCGTCCGAGATGTCCCACACCGAAGCCAACAGACGGAGCGAGCCAACAGCACCTTCGCCCTCAACGGCGGCTGGTTCTTGGCCACGCCAGCACTTGGTTGAGCCCCGCATGTTCGGAGGAAAGCCGGTGAGGCCGTGGACGAGTGGCTGAACCACTACGAACGGGTGAGCAAACACTATTGTTGGGACAGCGCAGCGCGGCTCGCAAACGTTGTATTCTTCTTGACCGAGACGGCGCTCATGTGGTTTGACAATCACGAAGAGACCTTGACAACATGGGACCGCTTCATGTCCGATATTAAGGAGCGCTTCGGTGATTCGGTCGCAAGGAAGAAGCATGCCGAGCAGACGCTTCTTCAAAGAGCTCAGTTGCCAGGCGAGACGTGCACGACTTATATAGAAACCATACTGAAGCTATGCAGAATGGCCAATCCTCGAATGCCGGAAGAAGACAAAGTCGGACATTTGTTGAAGGGAATCGCGGAGGACGTATATAATTTCCTCATCGGCAAGGAGAGCCTTAGCTCAGTGGCCGACGTAATACGTCATTGCCGCACCTTCGAGGCCCTCAAACTGCGCCGCATAACACCGAAGTTTGGCAGGCTGGCAAATGTAACGACTGTTGCTAGCATCGAGGACGACACGTCGCCGGCCGATCTCGCGAACACCATAAGACAGATTGTTAGAGAGGAGTTAAGTCGCTGCACGGAATTGAACAACGACTTCCGTGATGCCCAACAGTCGCACTTTCCGTCACCAGCTCCTCGAGATCTGTCTGTTGCTGCGGCAACTGTCGGAGAGCGGCACCCGAGAAGGCCTGTATGGACGCAACACAACTACCACCGAGAGGAGGATAACGATCGTGCTGCAGGGTATCCCCGTCGAACAGCCTACTTGGAGCCACGGACATACCCGGTCTACGCGAACGTAAGCCGCGAGCCTCCGGTGTGTTACACCTGCGGTATCACGGGGCATATCTCTAGATTCTGTCCCCACCGTCGCCGGTCGCCGCGGTGGTACGAACGCCAACCACAACCAACGTCTATGGAACCGAACGTCGCAAACTATGACCACTCCTGGCCTCCCTGCTCGTTTGCTCCACGGGTGAGTTTCGGCAACAACACTTCACGACAGCATCCCCGCAGTGATTCCCCCCGTCTCCGACCGCAGTCTGACTCCGCCGCCTTCACGCCAACGTCGGTCTCCTTCGCCGAGGCGGCGTTCATTCTCACCACCAGCTTCGGGAAACTAGGCTGCGCGACCGATGGGGGTGAGGGTCGCCAGACACGATTCGACACAAATACCTCTGCCCGTTACTATGATGCGGAACAAAGTGAAAGTGGTTATTGACGGTGTATGTGCTATGGCCTTGGTGGACACCGGGGCAATGATATCGGTTATGAGCCTGACGTTCAAGAACCGTCTTAGACGTAAAGTGATGTTCTCCCTCGACAAGCCTACTAGACTCCGTGGAGTAGGCGGCGAAATACTGCGCCCCCTTGGTGTTTGTGTTGTGAACGTTCTGTTGGCGTAGAAGTGTTATTTGACCGAATTTGTTATTTTGGAACGGTGCACACATGACGTTATCCTGGGCATAGACTTTCTACAAACCTGCGGGGCCTCTGTTAATTGCGGTGCCGGTGAGCTTTCGGTAAACAGCGGGAGTCCAGGAATCGTTGCATGCCCAGAACAGCTACTGCCAGGATTTGTGGACGAACCACATGAAGAACAGAAGACATTTGCTGTAGCTGATGACGTGAGGCTACCTCCATGGTCATTCGCATCGTTATCGGTAGTCGCTTCTTCCTATACTGATGTTTCATTTGACGCCTTTGTGCAACCACTTAGTGATTCTTGTCGGAAGAAAGACCTACTGGTGCCTAGCAGCATTGTATCGGTGATTAATGGCTTCACATCGTTGTGGGCACTAAACTGCTCTGCTGTGCCTGTGCATGTTCCTAAACACATGAAGATTGCCGTATTTGATGACGTCACGAGCAGTTCAACTATGGTCACAGGGGACGAGAAGACTTCCATTAAAGTGCGAGCCACCGGCGCCTTCGAAGAGGAAATTATAGGCATGGTCAGCAAGTCGTTGTCATCTCGTGAACGTAACACCTTAGTACAAGTGCTGTCCAAGCATACTTCTGTGTTTGACTTCTCCCAAGACCCGCGCCGCACGACTATTCCATCCTCGCGTGCCCGTCATCGAATTGACACCGGATCGGCTCATCCCATCCGGCAGAAGCCTTACCGAGTGTCGTCCTCGGAGCGCAAGGTTATCGCGGAGCAAGTACAAGAAATGCTTATGAAAAACGTAATACAAGAGTCGTCAAGTCCGTGGGCCGCACCAGTTATTCTGGTGAAGAAAAAGATGGCTCATGGAGATTTTGCGTCGACTACAGACGCCTAAATGCGGTAACAAAGAAGGACGTGTACCCGCTCCCGCGAATTGACGATGTGATAGACTGTCTGCACTCTGCCTCCTACTTTTCGTCCCTCGATCTACGTTCCGGATATTGGCAGATACCTATGGACCCCGCTGATAAAGAGAAGACTGCTTTCGTTACACCGGATGGTTTATTCGAATTTAACGTTATGCCATTCGGTCTTTGTAATGCCCCTGCTACGTTCGAGAGATTCATGGACACAATTCTTCGCGGACTCAAGTGGGAGATATGCCTTTGTTATCTTGACGACGTCGTTATTTTCGGCCGCACTTTTGAAGAGCATAACGAGCGTCTCAGCCTGGTTCTGGAATGCATGGAGAAAGCTGGTTTGATTCTCAACTCCAGAAAGTGTAAGTTCGGGGAACGACAGACATTAGTTCTAGGTCATCTGGTCGACAAAGACGGAGTCAGACCTGACCCCCGCAAGATTGAAGCGGTCAGCGCATTCAAGCCTCCACAGTCATCTCGAGAGCTCCGTAGTTTCCTGGGCCTTTTCTCTTACTTCAGGCGTTTTGTGCCAAGATTCGCCGATATTGTGGAACCGTTGACGCGTCTGTTGCAGAAGGATGCACAGTTCCAGTGGACACCAGAATGTGAGTCATCGTTCCGTCAACTCAAGTTTCTACTTACGTCAGACCCCATTCTGCGTCACTTCGATCCTTGTTCGCCTACCGAGATCCATACAGACGCAAGCGGGGTAGGCATCGGAGCAGTGCTCGTACAAAAGCGAGATGGCGCCGAACACGTCGTTGCTTACGCGAGTCGCTGCTTGAGTAATTCTGAGCGAAATTACACTGTCACTGAACAGGAGTGTCTCGCAGCTGTTTTCGCTGTTCAGAAATTTCGCTGTTACATCTACGGCCGCCTATTCAAGATAGTCACCGATCATCATTCATTATGCTGGCTTGTCAGTCTCCGAGATCCTTCTGGTCGTCTCGCACGGTGGGCCTTACGACTTCAGGAGTATGACTTCGTGGTGACATATAGGAGCGGCCGCCGCCATGCTGACGCTGATTGTCTTTCCCGCTTACCACTTCCAACGACCCATTCTGAGGAGGACGCTTTCGACGACTGCCTGGGAGCTATTACACCCGAGTTTCCCAATGTGACCGTATTCCGACAGGAGCAGCGTAACGACGTCAGTTTGGAGCCTCTCTTCGTCGCGGCGCGCAATCCGAAAGCCAGTGGTGGTTTTTCCATACGTGACGGCTTGTTGTACAAAGCTAACCGCTCTGCAAGTGGCGCTCGCTTTCTTCTTCTTGTCCCGGAGAGCCTCCATACTGCTGTGTTACGTGCGATGCATGACGACCCAACATCCGGTCATCTTGGGTTCGCCCGCACCCTGCAGCGGGTTCAGGAGCGCTTTTACTGGCCTCGCATGCGTCAGACAACAAAGCAATATGTGGCCAGTTGCGACCAATGCCAACGTCGCAAAAGACCTTCAACCGCTTCCCCAGGCCTTCTGCAACCGCTCATTCCGCCTCATGCACCTTTCGAACAAGTCGGCGTGGACCTGCTGGGCCCATTCCCACGGTCATCAAATAACAACCGATGGATCATCGTTTGTGTGGACCACCTTACACGCTACACAGAGACCGCGGCAGTACCGTCATCTACCGCTGCTTGCGTCGCATCTTTCTTGTTGCGTTATGTCGTCTTACGCCATGGCCCACCTCGCGTGATCATAAGCGACCGTGGTCGTCAGTTCGTGGCAGACACTGTTGAGGAGTTGCTTCGACTATGTGGAACGCAATTTCGACACTCCACGCCGTATCATCCGCAGAGCAACGGCCTTGTTGAACGTACGAACCGAACCTTGACGAACATGATAGCCATGTACGTGTCATCGGATCACAAGAACTGGGATGATGTGCTACCATTTATAACATACGCCTACAACACTGCGAAGCATGAGACAACAGACTACAGCCCTTTTTATTTGCTCTACGCCAGGTCACCGCGGAGCTTCCTTGACACTATTCTGCCGTTTTCATTAGACACAGAAGATTCAGTAGCCAAGACACTTTGCCTTGCCGAGGAAGCCCGTCGAATAGCATGCATCCGAACGTTGGCATCTCAAAGCCGCTCAAAGCAACGATATGACAGCACCCATGAAGAGGTTTCGTTTGAAAAGGGTGATCTAGTGCTGCTATGGACCCCACAGCGCAGGCGTGGCTTGTGCAGCAAGCTTCTATCACATTATGTCGGCCCGTTCGTTGTGCTTGATCGCCTGAGTGATCTCACGTATGTACTTGCGCGGCTTTTGTCTAAAGACAGGCGCTCCAGGAAAACGCAACTCGCTCACGTTGCACGTCTCAAACGTTACTATCCCACCACAGCACAATGACTCACCCGGTGGGCTTCGTCTGCGAAACGGGGATTGTAACGGAAAGAATAGGAGATGGGAGATGAAGAAGAGGACGACGAAGTGGAGTGCGCCATTGTACCATCTCTGTGGCTATCTACCTTGGCGATCCCTCATCCCCGCTGACCGTCACTTGTAAATAAACATCCTTCATCCGTAACAATATATATATATATAGTCGCATAAATGAACTTATCGAAGAACATTCCATAAATCCTCACGAGGCGCTCGAGTGGGGCCTTGAGCACACGACAGGTCGGTCACTGAGCGAACGCATCAGACAATTAGGCTGCGGAGGAGCCTTCCCAGACAGTGTATGCTGCGAACATTACATATATGCTGCTTGGAGCTGGCAACAAGGTAGCAGTATCTGCGCTGCTATCTTCGATGGAAGCTGATTAGGCTTCTATCACGAGATGACGATCGCCGAGTCGCTGGCGCGGTGCACTCCCCCCGACAAAACGGTCCATCGCGCAAGTCGGCGACGCTGTCTCTTCGAACTAGGAACGCGCACTGGTCATTGTTCCACGGGCCTCGCGTTTCACCGAGCTTTGCCAAAGGTTAGTCGCGCTGAAAGAAATGCTTCATCCATGTGTGTCCACAAGCAGGCACGAAATGCAGCTGCGCATGAGGCACGCTACATTCCAACTACCGGACAGAATATAGCCCTTGCGGAGAGCAAAGTCGAAGGAAACGGGCCTCGCGACACTTGCTACATCATTCCAACAGTGTGTAACTATCGCAGTAATTGCTTCGTTCATCTGGCGAAACTCTGGCATATTTAGTCGCGTTCTTGTCCCCGTAGAAAGAAAGTATACTGCGGGTTAGCGATTATCTACGAGCTAGTGCTTTAGACTAGAGATGGCTCGCTCAGGAGTGAGCCGGATTTTTTGAGCGGCTCTTTCGAAAGAGCGGTAACCCGCGGCTCAGTAAAACTGAGCGGCGGTCCTTTGGGAGAGCCGACGGCGGTTCTCTCTCGCTCAGTGAACCGAGGGGGGGAGGCGGTTCACTCTCGCTCAGTGACCGTGCATTCTCTCTCGCTCAGAGAGCCGAGGTGAGCCGGCTCAGTAAAAATGAGCGGCGGTTCTTTGGGACTCGGTCTCGCTCATAGAGCCGAGAGCGGAAGGCGGTTCTCTCTCGCTCAGTGAACCGAGGTGAGCCGTGCTTTCTCTCGCTCAGAGAGCCGGGAGCGGAAGGCGGTGCTCTTTCGCTCAACGAGCCGCGGTGAGCCGTGCTGAACTGAAGTACCTGGATCGCTTTTCGTTTCGACGGCGGCGACGAGTGTTGGCCGTCGCGGGCTGACTCGCGCTACTCGCATCTCGCTCGCTGTGTGCGTTGCTTGAGGCAGTTCTTCGTGAGCTGGTGCAACACTTCGAAGACGGACTCCAGGTCTAGAAGGGTAGTTGGTGTCATTAAAGACAACAGGTCAAGGAAAGTTTCCGTCCTCATTAGTGCTCATTAGTATAAATATGTCACCCATATCATCCAGTCCTCTGAACTTCCTGAGCATGTATTTTAGCACATCAATAAAACGAATACCATGCCATGTTGTGTCAAGGCTTCATATTATTTCGCCGTGACGCATGTTGGAAAAAAAATCATGGCATGATGGCACTTTGTTGAGTTTTGATCTGTTTATATGGGCTGCACAGATATTGTTCGACATCTTTGTTTCTGTCAATGGGTGACGGAAGCTAAACATCTCTTCAAATTTACGGCACATCATGATGGCACCCAGACTGACGGGCACTCTAAGCTATTTTAGGTAAATGAACGTCTTCCAGAAATGCGTCCATTCACCGTGACACACGTTAAAATTAAGTGCTTGATTTAAGACAGGTCCCGACATGGGACAGTGAAACACGGCAAGTGCTGCTTTCCGGATATTTCAAAGCAGATCTCGCATGTACTTTTCAAACGTGAAGGGGGTTGTCTCGCTCACAGCGTGGGGAATTCTTCATTGTATCTGCTTAACGCTCCCTTGGTGCGGCTGTAATTACTTATGGAACTGTTGTAAATATGCACGGCGCCACAAAAGCGCACTTTCCAAGTAACGACCCTTTGCACCGCCGTGCAGCAGAACAGAAAGGAGGTGCTTATTTTTTTTCCGTTCAAAAAGAAAACCCGGGCCAATCTGGAACGGTGCCGCGTAGTTTTTTTTTACCTCAGGAATCTCTCTTTTTTTAGCAGTAATGTGATTTTTTGAAAGGTGAGCGTGTTTCGGAGAAAGAAAATGAGTTTGCTGTTACAAAAAGGAAAAAGCAGCGCAAAATTCCGACAGAAGCAAGATGAATAAAGGACGACAACAGGGGTAGCTTACAAATTTTCTTATTTTTCGACATGATGGTGCATATATTCAGAATGTGCGTACACGGTGGCGCCGCACAAAAAATAAATTTAGTGACAATCTGCTAATCCTCCATGATGAGGATTAGCAGACGATGCCACGCTTTCACGTGGCTACTACGGACTTAGCCGACACTTGTCGCGCAGGAACAGGGGCTTTTGCTTGCCTTCTTCGCATTCACGATGGTCAAGATTCAAGGGTAGCAATATCTAATAATGGGCGGCGCGCTCCACTCCAGTGCACAAACCGAGTTCTCAGCAAGAACATGTCACGTTCTTTCTAGCGAAATGCGCCGATGTAAAATACATGGCGACCGGATACGTGGTGAATTGTAGACGAGCCGGTACCTCGCCGATAAGGCTGATTGTATGCCATTCCATGAAGCGGAGGCAGGCATACTTTCTTGGAAGAATAAGAAAGCACGAACTGCATACGGAGTCACAGGCAGAAAACACACACTCATACACACGCGCGCAGCGTTTCAACTTTCTTGGTTATATAATTTTCGGAAGACATGTTGGTGGAATCAAATTTTGTGGTATTGTTGTGAGATAAGATTATTATGCTTGTTAGTATCTGCTAAGCGCATCATAATTTCTGCCACCCACCTCACCCCTGAGCGAATGAAAATGTGTCTCTCCTAACAAAACTGCATGAACTGTATAGGGGTTATTCTACTAACACTACTGCTTACTACTGCTAGCAGCGGCATCACCGCTAGCAACCCCCTGCAGTGGCTTCGAGCACTCGATGAGCAGAGAATGAGGTCGTCGGGTCCGCGCGCTCGCTATCTCAGCCATGCATCGCCGCGTTGCCGCGCGCGCCAGCCCGCGGCCCGTCTCGAGGCAGGACAGCACGAACCGTCGCACGCGGCGAAAGAGGAGAACATTAGGCGCATCTCTCCAAGCATGGTAGTTTAATGAACGGTTAAATGAAACAAATAATACAAGGCTGAATCTAAAGTCGATTTAAATATAAAGGACAACAAGGATAAACAATCACGATAAACAAAGGACATTAACAATGAACAACATGCGAACACACAATAAGACACAAAAATGCACAAAGACCATGAAAGAGTTTGAGCCTAACTCCCGGCCAGCGCACCGGCGACCGCACGCCCCCAGAAAAGGAAAATAGAGGAAAAGAAAACATACAGAGATGGACGATGGTCGCAGGCCGCTGCCGGGGTCGCTGGGGCCCGAAACGCCGCGCGGTCCGGACGACGAGGCCTCGTCGTCCGGACGGTCGCAAAAGCACGTCCGCACTGCTCCGGGTCCCCGCGAGTTCTCTCAAGCATCTCCAAAACCAGAAACGGGCAAACTTTCAAAATTAGTAGCTGACCAATGGAAAACTAGTTAAACACACATGGGGCAAACGGGCGGGCCGCCGCCCCGTCCAGCTGGGAGAGGCGGATGCGAGCACATTGCTAGCAAAACATGGCGTCGCGCGGGACCCGATCCCCACAACCGGAAACAAAAATAGAGAAAAGCTCTCACATACCTTGCAGTTAGTTTTTTAATGGTTAGCACATATTGTACTTAATACTTACGTGTAGAACGATCACTACAATATAAGGTCCCTCGCAGAGTTGAATTGTGCGGAATTCATATACGCGGAAGTTATGTGTGCTTCGCTTGCCTTAAGCAGGGATGTTAACAGGGCCCACAGTGACATGAGCAAACCACGGACGGGAATGCAAGGTAGCCGAACGGCCGCCCACTGCTCCGGCCAGTCCCGTTCTTCCCTCGCGCCAGAGCGTTTTCCCTCGGACCCGGTAGCCGGTGAGCCGTTCAAATGAACTGGATCATTGCAGTGAGCTTAGCCGCTCTGAGCCGCTCACTCAAGTGAGCCGCTTTGCCCATCTCTACTTGAGACTTCTACATCAGCAGTTAATGGAAATATGAAAGCCGCTGCACTACCAGGTTTATGCGTCTTCGGTTAAACTCTGCGCCACTGCGTAGATATTGCAGTTTTAAAATAGATTGGTTAATCAATAACGAAAGGGAAGGTGTCAAAAGCTCGTTCTTTATTTGTTAGAAACAACTTAATGAGCAAACAGACAATGAAGCCTAGGAAAGCATAGCGGAAGTTACTTTCGGTACTGCAATTGTGGAGGAAGTAGAAAGGAATTTAAGTGGACGAAAAGACAAACTTCCCTTTGGTGGGAACCGAACCCACGACCTTCAGATGCCGCGTCCGATGCTCCACCAACTGAGCTAAGAAGGCAGTCGTTCCCCCGTCCACTTTATTGTGTATTTATGTACGTTTTATCCTGGGAGTGTTAGGCAGCGCCACTCGTGGCCAAGGCGGCGTGTGTAGAACACACTTTCTTGCCAGGAGGCGTCACGTAGGACGTGAACTTAGGTGAGATGGCTGCTGCCCAATAAGCCCTCGCATGCTACCTAAGGCACCAAGTCTGCCGCAACGAGGCCCAAGCTATGAAATAACGAAAGGGAAGGGGTCAAGGGCTCGTTCTTTATTTGTTAGAAACAACTTAATGAGCACACAGACAATTAAGCCTAGGAAAGCCACAATTAAAATACCGCAAGCCACAATTACAATACCCCAAGCAACTCCCCCTACGCTTTCCTAGGCTTCATTGTCTGTTTGCTCACTAAATTGATTCATCAATTACATTTATAAATCGCGCAGGCACAACATTACACTGCAGTTTCGACGGGCTGAACTGGAACATGCGGAAACTTACAAATTCCTACACTCTGTCATGCATCAGGTGCAGCGATGTAAACGCTAAGCGAGTATTCCGCAAAGAAAAAGAAAATGAGAGGTTAATCGCTCCCGACAAACAAAGGACAAATATAAAATACGCATTCGCTATTTAACAGTTTCCCAAGCAATACGAGCGTTTCCTGCCAAACCGATGCCAAGTATATAAGGCTTTAGGATATCGCCAAAGCATTTACTGGTTCTTGCTCACCACAAGCAAGGCCTTTTCTGTCGCGGATGTACACAGCGCAAACAAGTGCACTAGATTTCACAGCGTTATATGGAATGTATACAATAGAGTGTAGGTGCGTGGTTGAAAGGGGAGGTGTCATGTAATTCTTAAGTTATTAACCTTACGGTCGATCTCAGCAAAATCACCCGTTGCTTTTTCAAAATACGCAGTATTGTCCCCATGTGGTTAAAGAGAGTCCTATATTATTTATTACGTTAATCTAGACTTTCGTACTGTATATTAACATAGGGCGCTACGTGTACTCAGAAATACAAGAACCTCAATCTGTTGCAAAAACTTCTGTTGAGATATTTCGACGATTATCACGGGAAGCCGCAACAATTGAGCAGTGAGTGTTTCTGAAACATGGCTTACTCAAGTTATCTCAGATTAATTATTTTAAACTACAATGCATACCAGTGCATGCATACCAGTTAAACTGTTTCTGCACATGTTACAATGCATACCAGTTAAACTGTTTCTAGCACATGTATCACAATCGAAAATTCATTGTCCCCTACAATGATAATTTTTCGAACCATGCGTGCGAGTACACATTATGGAAGACTGCATATACCTTGCCATATCAGGGCATTGACAAGTCGTTCGTGATTTACCGAATTCAGTACACTAAGGAAGAGTTCTTTCAAGATCATTTTCACTGAAAACAAATTTTCATATAGCGAACTGTTCCTCATTTCGAGTATTGTATTCAAAGCATGCTATTACGAAGTAGTGGTGATATGCTACTCTTATTAAACCCGGTTTGCATAACGTTTTACCGCTTCAAACAGAGCTAGCATCGGCATTTTTTCTCGATAATTGCTTCCGTCAATTTTGTGTTATTCGGTGCTAATATATTCATATTCTCTGCGTATTGGGCATCCGCGTGCTTGTTTTTAGCGTTTGTAAGGTAGTAACTAAATGTCACAATGCTCTCAACTGTTCCGTAATATCAGCTATTGATGAATTGGGTTGAGGTGCTTTTTGTGTAATGTTCCCAGATGTCAATGTTGCATTTAGTTTTGTCTAGCACATAATGTGTTCACTGCTGTCTAAATTATGAACGGGGCAGGAGCCTATGTCAGGCCTCCGTGCCTTTAGCTCCTGCCACCATTTATTATCGTGACAAAAGAAATACCTTTGGTCCTTCTCGTCATATGTCGCCACCAGTGAAAAAAAATTGACGCTATTCCTAGAATTCCACCTTCAGCGTCAAAGGATCTGACGATGGTGCTGGACGTTCTACATTCTACACCATCGAGATTTTCTCTTGATTGACGATGATCACCTCATTCAACGGATACAACTACACCACCGTCACATATTGCATCTGCGGCACCACGTGGCCTTATACCTCCAAAACACCGGTATTCATTATCCATCTAATTTCTGTTTCAAAGATTGCTGTTTAGTACGCAAAATTAGTCTTACAAAAAAAGTCACAGTTTCGCCGCAAGGGCGAAGCAGTGAATGCGATAGCAAGGAACTGTAATGCAGTTCCTTGCTATCGAAGTGAGGCTCGTAGCTTCAGGAGCAATATTAATTGTAGCAAACATGCACTTGCTAAGTGAGCGTCTCCAGTGGGCAGGGCGTGCTGGTACGAAGGACTTTATACGTTGTGTGCCACAAAGCTACACATACAAAGCTAGGGGAGGCCGCTAAATGAACAGAAGATGAGCGCGAACTATCAAGTGAAGCACACACGAAATGAAGCACAGATATACACCGAACGAGCGCGAATAAGCTGTCACAATGGGTACTCTGTTTGAACAGCGCTCCTGTTGCAAAGGCGGCTGCCCGTTGCGCTCCTCGCGCCATCTCGCTGGTAATGAAGAAACGCTATAAGCGCCTGCCGTCTCTGACTCCTACCAGCGGTAAAGGGTGTGTATATAAGGCTCGCCGTTAGCTTCTTGAAGCGTCTGCTCTCTGTGGCGTAGTGGTTAGCGCCATGCACTGCGGAGTGAGAGGTTGCTGGTTCGATTCCGCGCGTCGGAAGCATTTATGCGAATTATTTTTCTTTGAGACTTTTATACATACATCCTTATACATATACGGTTCATGACGGCGTCGACGGGGACGGAAAAAACCAGTCGAGACTGTCCATGTAATTGTTATCGCAATAACATCGCCTCCCATGCACTGCATTCTTGGTTTTCGACGGTGGTACTGTTATCAGGAGCCATGAAATGAAGCAGTACTTGGTCATGTTGAAGAGCGCCGACGGCTGGCGCTTCCGTCTTCTCAGCGCAGCAGGGGCTACTTTACTGCTGTTCACGTAAGTTTATAACGTGTCTCGTATATCGCGTTGGATTAGCTTCTTACGCTCCTTCGCCTATATTGTGCCTTACGCTGTTCCTACTCCACCTTCTGCCTGGTGTATGATGTCATACAATAGAAAGCGGATACATTAGACGTCACAAAAAGCCAACAACGTCGATGGCCGAATATCACGCAAGTACGTGCTTTCGTGTAGCGAGAGATCAGGAAAGGGACGCATTCGCGCGCTCACAGATCCAACAGCGAGCATTGCTTCTTTCACTTCCGGAGCTCAGCGCGTGCCAACACAAATGACTGCCATGCCCGCGCCTCAACAGGACCAGTGCTTGTACCTTGCCCTAGCCACTCGCCGGCAAGATGCCGCAGGCCAGACTGACCCAAAAGACGGCCGCCGATAAAGAAGTCACGAGCCCTGCGCTGCAGCGAAATCTGAGTTCACGAAACCGACGCGTTCGACCTCGTTTCCACGATTTAAGCGATTGCGAGCGCTCCTCGTCTACTGTTGGCTTGCGTAGGGCTCCGGCTTGCGACGCAGCATCCCTGGAGAAATGCGAGTCGTTAAACAACATTATCAGGTGTGCCCATTTGTCGACGGTCCCTGTGTAGTGCCAAAGTGCCACAGATGTCTATTTGCAAAGGACAACATGCGCGCAGCACGGAACTCATCTGCCGCTCCTCAATCCGCCAGGTTGCCGCTTACGCATTCAACAGCTTTTCATGAAAACATGTTTGACTTTTGTGGTATACCGTCTCCTGAGACCAAGCAATCAACCGCATTTTTGTTCTATGCCCGCAAAGAAGTCTTTTGAAAATCTCTTTACGGAGTATATAGGCAACTTCTTTCTGTGACCAGGGAAACATAGCATGGCCCTAATTTCTGGTGCGTACGCAATTGAACGAGCATACTCACTGGTGTCATTCGTTCGCGGCTTGTCCGTAGCCTTGGCGCGCCGGGCTAAATAGTATCAAGGAGATTGCACTGTAGCTCACATATTTTTACATACGTATATGCGCACAATGGCCCTTACCCTGTGTTTTTCGATGGCGGGAAGAATTGTGGTGAAGTCCGATGTTGTCAAACCAACACAACATTTGCATCCGTTTACCAAGGAGGCGAAGCAAATCCAGAAGCCGCCAGCGAGTAATTGATGCGAGCAGAGCATGACTTCGCTGTCTTGAACGATATTTAACTGAATTCAGCGAAACTTTCATTCCATCCTTTAGGAGGAGTTTGAGTGGATGTGAATAGCATGAACGGTGGGAAGAGAGAGAAGGAGGTGTTATGCACAGGGGCGCGAAGAGTGTCGTATTTCTACGTCATTTACGGTGAAGCGAGTAGATATGCGGCCATTTTCGTTCATTAAACAAGAATTTGTAGGAGAGAATTGTCGGGCAGTAGCCTAAGGCTAGTGTAACGCTCATCGTCTGTATACATTTAGCACCAGCTACAATGTGGAGCGCTTATCTCGTTACTAGTAATAGAAGCCAATAGGGTTAGTGGATACGTAACACATAAAGCCACATAAAATAAACTATTACATAGGTTGATTATTAATAAATCGGTCGCGAATCTGCGTGCTTCGCTGCAAATGTCGTCGATAGACGATAGTCTTGTGCCCGCCGTACTACGTTGTGTGATATGGACGTCATCTGGCTGCGCCTTCTGGAAACATGAGCTTGTGCAGAATCCCTGGGCAACTTCCAGGTCGCAGCACCAAATCGTCGGCAGAGGCTTTTTCGCGTATAACTCGCATCTTTAGAACAGCCTAAGAAGACTAGGGTTTTTAGAATCACGTATCTATGTATATTCTAGTAAGGAACACACCACCTAATGCTTACGTATTGATGCTTCGCCTCAGATATAAGTACTATTTGCTTTTGATCGACATTGTTCAAAGTATGAACGCAGTTGCCAGTTCAAGATGGCTGGGCTTTACGCAGTGCCTAAACTTTCGCCAGGTGGCTTAATCGTGCGACAGACAGACACCCGAAAGACAGACGAAAATTTGTCCGTTCAAGTATTCCAAGAAAGACTGTAGTCCTTAAAAGAAACTGTTGAGAGAACGCATATACACAAGGACCTAATAACCATAGCATATTGTACACAGAAGTAATATTTTTTCAAACACCTGTGCCTAGGTGTTAAGGATTTTCGAATACATCCGAGAACAATCTGGCACACAATGAAACACGTTGAGGAAGAGACTGACAAAAAATCACTACTTTTTGATAAATATAGCTTTTTTACAGCAGAGAAGAATGCTCGGCCATTTTCACCTCAGGAGGCACTGTGTTCCGATTTTGGTACATGAAACTTGAGCAGTCTTGGCCATACGTGTTGCGAGTGATTGGTAGGTTAAAATTTAAATTTCCTGTAGCCCATGTATGCGATTTGGCATATTGACAACTTCGTGATACTGAATAATTCCGCGGAAATTTGTTTAATCACATTTCCAGCTTTCGTTTCGCATACAGAGCGAATGGTAATACGGAGACGATGGAACACCATGCTACTATGATTATGTGGGCTTGCGTATGTGGTCATGCACAGGGCCCTTTTCTGAATCCGAAGGCAGGATCGAAGTACGCTTATATGTACGGGGACCATGATTCAAACTGTACATGATGCGGCTGTGATATACGGAAAAGTAAAGAACATTAAGTACGGTAATGTTAATTCTCTGCATTTTAATAATAAATAGCATGTAAGAGTTAATTTCTCGCATATATTAGTGATATGTACACATCTACAGTTCAATTTGGAGTCCAATAGTAACCTTAAATATTTCATGTAGTCTAGATTTCTGTAGCTTCACCTGGAAGGTGGATTTGCATGCCTTTTTTGTAACACTTGTAATAAGGGAGGGTGAATACGCATGTTTTTCCTTATCTCTGTTTAGTGCTAATTTATTACACGTAAACAAAGTTCATATGTTTTATAGTTTGCAATTTATTGTGCTCTGCCATACATTAAGTGATTTATCTGAAAAGTAGTGCGATATCGCTTCCCTAATAACAGCTCTTGATGACGTTGGTATTGGTGGGGGGTCATTGACATATAGGAGAGCAGTACGGGCCCCAAAACAATCCTTGCGAACTCCTGTAACAATGGTAGCATATTGGACCTAAAGGAGCCAAAATTTTCGCATTGTTTTCGACCGCTTAAATACCTTCAAAAGAGCACTTAGGACATGACAGGGATAATTCGAGATGTATGGGAGAGGCCTTTGCCCTTCAGTGGGCGTAGACAGGCTGCAGGTGATGATGACACCTTCGACTAAGTTTTACGTTAGCAAATATAAACCCAACGCGTTAGAAATTGTGTCGAAGGGAAGCTACTGCTTGACGCGTGAGCCGGAAATTGCGAAACAGCCACATTCAAGTTCCTCTCTCCTGTCCGCGGAGAGACAACGATCGAGCTCTCATCAAGCTCACTTTCTATCTTTCAGAATTGTGTTGAGAAAGAGAGGACAGTATATGTTCCACAGTGGCGCTGAGTGGAACTTATAAGAAACGATTTAGTACAGTGTAGAGCTGTCCGCCGTCGCTCCGCTCTGCAATCCGGCGCTGTCCAAGAGGTGACGCGAGAGCGAACGCCGGATATTTGAACTGAATTCAGCGAAACTTTCATTCCATCCTTTAGGGGAGGAGTTTGAGTGGATGTGAATAGCATGAACGGTGGGAAGAGAGAGAAGGGAAGGTGTTATGCATCAGGGGCGGCGGAAGAGTGTCGTATTTCTACGTCATTTACGGTGAAGCGAGTAGATATGCGGCCATTTTCGTTCATTAAAACAAGAATTTGTAGGAGAGAATTGTCGGGGCAGTAGCCTAAGGCTAGTGTACGCTCATCGTCTGTATACATTTAGCACCAGCTACAATGTGAAGCGCTTATCTCGTTACTAGTAATAGAAGCCAATAGGGTTAGTGGATACGTACACATAAAGCCACATAAAAGTAAACTATTACATAGGTATGATTAGTAATAAAAATCGGTCGCGAATCTGCGTGCTTCGCTGCAAATGTCGTCGATAGACGATAGTCTTGTGCCCGCCGTACTACGTTGTGTGAGATATGGACGTCATCTGGCTGCGCCTTCTGGAAACATGAGCTTGTGCAGAATCCCTGGGCAACTTCCAGGTCGCAGCACCAAATCGTCGGCAGAGGCCTTTTTCGCGTATAACGTCGCATCTTTAGAACAGCCTAAGAAAGACTAGGGTTTTTAGAATCACGTATCTATGTATATTCTAGTAAAGGAACACACCACCTAATGCTTACGTATTGATGCTTCGCCTCAGATATAAGTACTATTTGCTTTTGGATCGACATTGTTCAAAGTATGAACGCAGTTGCCAGTTCAAGATGGCTGGGCTTTACGCAAGTGCCTAAACTTTCGCCAGGTGGCTTAATCGTGCGACAGACAGACAACCCGAAAGACAGACGAAAATTTGTCCGTTCAAGTATTCCAAGAAAGACTGTAGTCCTTAAAAGAAAACTGTTGAGAGAACGCATATACACAAGGACCTAAAGAACACATAGCATATTGTACACAGAAGTAATATTTTTTCAAACACCTGTGCCTAGGTGTTAAGGATTTTCGAATACATCCGAGAACAATCTGGCACACAATGAAACACGTTGAGGAAGAGACTGACAAAAAAATCACGTACTTTTTGATAAATATAGCTTTTTTACAGCAGAGAAGAAATGCTCGGCCATTTTCACCTCAGGAGGCACTGTGTTCCGAATTTTGGTACAATGAAACTTGAGCAGTCATTGGCCATACGTGTTGCGAGTGATTGGTAGGTTAAAATTTAAATTTCCTGTAGCCCATGTATTTCGATTTGGCATATTGACAATACTTCGTGATACTGAATAATTTCCGCGGAAAATTTTGTTAATCACATTTCCAGCTTTCGTTTCGCATAACAGAGCGAATGGTAATATACGGAGACGATGGAACACCATGCTACTATGATTATGTGGGCTTGCGTATGTGGTAATGCACAGGGCCCTTTTCTGAATCCGAAGGGCAGGATCGAAGTACGCTTTATATGTACGGGGACCATGATTCAAAACTGTACATGATGCGGCTGTGATATACGGAAAAGTAAAGAACATTAAGTACGGTAATGTTAATTCTCTGCATTTTAATAATAAATAGCATGTAAGAGTTAATTTCTCGCATATATTAGTGATATGTACACATCTACAGTTCAATTTGGAGTCCAATAGTAACCTTAAATATTTCATGTAGTCTAGATTTCTGTAGCTTCACCTGGAAGGTGGATTTGCATGCCTTTTTTGTAACACTTGTAATAAGGGAGGGTGAATACGCATGTTTTTCCTTATCTCTGTTTAGTGCTAATTTATTACACGTAAACAAAGTTCATATGTTTTATAGTTTGCAATTTATTGTGCTCTGCCATACATTAAGTGATTTATCTGAAAAAGTAGTGCGATATCGCTTCCCTAAATAACAGCTCTTGATGACGTTGGTATTGGTGGGGGGTCATTGACATATAGGAGAGCAGTACGGGCCCCAAAACAAATCCTTGCGAAACTCCTGTAACAATGGTAGCATATTGGAACCTAAAGGAGCCAAAATTTTCGCATTGTTTTCGACCGCTTAAATACCTTCAAAAGAGGTCTTTTGTATTTTCGCTAATGTCAAATATTCGTAATTCGTTTTAGAAGTATGGAATCACAGACCGGGTCGAAAGCTTTCCTTAGATCTAAAAATAGTTCTAAGGCAAACTCTTCTTTCTGTATTGCTGTGTATGTGCTCTGGGCTAGTTCTAACTCTGCTAATGACGTTAACCGAGTAGCTCTGAATTCAAGTGGAGAATCTTTTAGCAGCTTCCTCTCCTTTGGGTAGTCTCCAGCTGACCAGCGATGGCCATTTTAAACACAAGGAAGGTAGGAAAGGAAAGGAAAAAAAGCATAAATGCAGGGAGGTTTTTGAAACACTGTATTTATTACGCTAATCACACAGATAGGTCGACAGCTTCCAGGGTCATTGACGTCGCCGCTTTTATATATATAGGAGAAACTCGTGCAATCGTGAGGATGCAGCATATGTGCCTCCCCTTATTGTGGTGCGTGTTTTTAATGTGCCCCGGCCCTATATTATCCAATTTGCACTTAAAGCTTTTACGCTAATGCCGTCGTGGCCAATAGCTTTATAGCAAGTCAAGCCCGATATAACTGATGTTATCGTGTGCTCGTGCACTTCGATGAGCATACGATAAGGAAAAATTATTCTGACAGGTAAATGCCTTTTTCATACAAGTATCATGCCAGATTATTCTATCATATTAATCTCTTTACGTGTTTTCTTCGTAGAATTTATATTTATTTCTGACGTACAAATCGCATTCAGGACAGCAGGTGCTCTTCGAGCGCCAAGTGTGTCACTCGGTAAAAGTGCACCTAAAAGACAGTCCGCCAGCGAGACAAATCTAGGACATTCGAAAAGGTTTAAAACATTCCAAAAGCTCAATATTTCCTGCAAATAAAGTCTTCTTGTAACACGCGCATCTCTACCTTCATTAGATTCTATAAATCCACACCGTGGCATTTATGAGAATGACAACGAGAAATATAGTTTATTGTGTTGGAAAGCCATTTGAAGTCTTACCGCCAAACGTTCTAAAAACAGCATTTCTGACTTGTTAGAGGCGGTGGGCACCCATCCCACGCTCAAAGCGTTCTGCACGCACCCGAGTAGACTTGTGGGCTTTGTCTAAACAAACATAATCCTTCATCATGATACGCGTTCACATTCTTGCCGGGGAACAATTTTCCCTGCATCCCCTAACGCTCCAACCCCTTTTTTTTAAAAGCGAACTTGTTCCTCTCGACAGTAAAACTTTGGCGTCCGTAAAAAAACCACCTCGGAGCGCTTCGTGTTCTCTAGCAACCGCTAGTGCCACAGCATTCGCCGCACGTGCTCCGCTAGGCCTAGCCACGACCTCGCTTAACTATCGCCAGCTGCGGAGGCGCTTTTATGTCGCTTCGTAGTACCTGCGCTTGGCTCAGCCCACCTGACACAAGGCAGAGCATAGCCGTCTTGTACAGTACATTGTAGGAAGGAGTGGGAATTGAAGAGCATGGTTAGAAGCAGGGGTGGGAAGGCACGCGAGGGTGAAGTAAAATCACTTGAGTGCGCTGAAGAAAGAAATGAGCGTCGAGGGTTGAAGCATAGTATAGTGTAGCCTATTTAGCAAGGAATAGGAAAAGGAGGTGAGGCGGAGGCTTATGGGCGAATCTACACCATAATAGTGTCTTGTTCATTATACTGGAGAAAGGACTGCGAAAGGGTAATGGCGTATATAGGAGGGAAAGGAAAAGCAGAGGGGGTAGAGCGCAGCATAATCTCGTACAGTATAGTGTGGAGGGGTAGGAAAGTGTATGTGAGGCGTGGAGAAGGGTACGGTGGAGGGGCACGACACCATTAGACTAAGCTGTATCCTCAACCTTCTCATGCTGACCACCTTCGCTGTGCTTAAGAATGACCCGTCGTAGCAGAAGCCTCGCAATTTACTTCCTGTGAACCACAAGAACACAAATAAAAAAATACTTATGGAAAGCGCCTAAACCAACCTGAGGCACGATCCACTGATAATACCATTCACGCGTCAGCTTCTAGTAATTGTTCTTATGCTGTACGCTGCAACGTTGCGACAAAATGCCAGTGCCTCTTTCTTACCTCATTGATATTATCTGCGCGATGACGTTGCGGTGGGTGAGTTGTACGCCCTTCGGTAATCCTGAGGATCCGCTCGAGCAGATTATCGCAAGCACCGAGTCCGGGCCCACACTGATGTTTTGAGCTTTGCTAGCTATTGAGCTCATGAGTCCCGACAGGCTGAGACCTCCATCGCTGGTCCCAGTGGTAACAATGATCCTCTGAGTTTGTGAGATAACGAGATACAGTGACACGTTAAGTGTTTGAAAGGCTTGCAAAGTTTGTATGGTACTCCTACGATCATTTTGCTAAGTGAGAGTGTGCATAGTGTGCAATTTTTTCCCACAGAATTGACCGTAAATCTTGCGCAACATTCCTGTTAAGCTGCAGATGTACGCATTTCTAGAAAAGGGGCTGGCCATTCGTCGATAGTATTCGATTTTTATCGAAAAGAACCTTACCGGGAGGGTAACAAGGGATCCTTTAAACTCCTGTGCAGCACCTAAAGTTGACGCGAAGCAGTATTTCGCAGCAAAACTAATTATATAGAAAACGCAGACAATGGCATAGAAGGTATTATCGGTGTTCATATTTCCACGGGATTCTAAGGAAACCCGTGGAACATAAATATAGGCAGACCCTTTTGCATATTTTCGACGACAGAGTTGAGAAATCGTGCTCACGACCGCATGGCAGCGGTTTCTATATTCGCCATAAAGTGCGTTGCCTGTTGAAAGCGTGTGCTAGCTCTTGAGAGAGGCTTTCGCTCACCTTTCACAAGGCGGATATTAAGGGGATGGGCATACCTTACATCTTCTTTAATCTGTGAAGAAGTGGCCCTGGCCGCCCAGAGGAGACGGCTGTCCACCAAAACGAGTTTTTCGTTCTGGGCTGGTCCTCAACCCTTGATTAGATAAGCTTACGTCCTCTCGCTCACGTTTCCCTCGTCGTAGGTTATCATCTTGCCTAAGTGCATTGTGAGAAGGAAAGAGAGGGGCAAAGGCAAACGCGACGCTCCAGGCTACTGCGCCCATAGACTATCAGTCACTGCAAGAAACGTGGAGAATTCGCAGCTAACCTTTCTCCATGTAACTTGCCTATTTGGTGATTGTAGAAGGCACGTGAGTTCGTCAATGCTGTAGCTTTAAAATTCGCATCTTACTTTTACCCACAATGCACAATTTAAGCTACAGCAATGGCAAGACGCTCTTCGAAAAATCAGTGGGTCCGTAGAACGCGCATTGGAACTCTGATCACTGTCATTCTGCCTATGTGTGCATTCACAACAATCAAACGCTTCATCGTTGCCATCTTAAAAAAATTAAATCGAAATTCGTTTAGGGTCGGATATGGCGCTAGCACTCAGTGTCTTGGGTTATGTTATGCTGAGTTTATTTTTAACTGTTTGCCCAACTGAGACGCACTGTTCGTGGATCAAATTATCTAACACGCAGCGACACACTCCGCAAAGGTTGTACCGGTACATACCCTCACATCTAACGCTGGTATGAGCCATACGTGGTATGTCTTGTTTTCTAATTTGCCTGTTGCTCATATCTGAAAAACCTCGCTCATGCTCGCATATTCAGTGCGGTGCGCATTGAGCTAAAATAAAGTGAAGCTATGGCCTCTAGTACACGCGCATAGTACAAAACTAAACATAACGTTTTCTGTGACATTTTCATGTTTTGTCAGGACTTTTTTGTCTTTGTTTATAGTAACAAGTCCCATCCGGAGGTCAACCGACGACGCCGAACGAGAAACTCAATATAACCCGGCTCATACCCGCACATTCAATGCGGTGTGTATCTAGCTAAAATAAACTTTGATTAGTTACGATGATGATTTATTACTCTTTCGGTTCCAAGGAAAGAAGCCGCCACGGGACCAAGGAGTGCAAGTGCACTTCTCATGGGTCCTGCCATTTAAGCTGTTTTCTTGGTCACAGCAGGGCAATTTCTGTCTTTTTGTGCTGGACGATTGGACAAGTGTGCAGGGAACAAACTGCTAGCTCCAGCCAAGGGGTGACTTAACGCATATTACCGCTCTCGGACTCTTAACTTCCCGTGGCTGCAACTGTGCGAACTAACGCTAACGCTGTGACGGAACGCGATGGACATCCACGTCTCGCGCCTCTGGACCTGCGTCGCATGTGCACGGCTCCTGGACAAGAGTCGCGCCCTTGTTTCGACGAGGAAAGCATAGAGGGTAACACTACCGGTATCAGCAACCTATACTTTAAGACAGAGATGGCTGACCGAGAAGAGCAGCCGCATCGATACAAACCAGCTTCCCTGCCGAGCGTTCTGTACCCGCGCTGGGATGGACCTACGATGCAAACAGCCGGAAAACCAAGAACGAGCACATTGAATGGCTGCAAGTTGGACGCAGGAGAAAACAAACATCAGAGCCCACAGGAACTTACCAAGAAAACTCAACACAGCTGGATAAGTCGGCGCCAAAAGGGCCAAAGCAATGTAGCCCGAAGATGCCACCTTTCCCAACGGGCGACCTCAAAATCGTCTACAGACTACAAGCGGCCTTGACTTATCGAATGGAACCTCAGCGCAATTACCCACGTCATCGAAATCCAGTGGTCTTACCTACCAGAGTTCTATGACAATGCTTGAGTGCAAATGCAGAAAATTTGAAACATCATCATTGGAAGCACTGCCGACACGGAACACGCAACCAACTGAAAGCATCACCACTATCCAATTAGAGGCCCCTTTTTAATGGGAACGCGCACGTGAGACATCCGATGACGTCTGTAGAGTGTCATCTAGAAACTCCTCCCAGGAACCAGCAGTGCCGAAATTGTAGCTGGCTCAGAGTCAACCAGCTTTGCACGGTGTGCTTGGCGCACAATGCTAGCCCGCCCGTATCCACATTGGAAAGTCGTATAAATATACGTCTTGAACTTTGACAAACGAGTATAGCTTAGAACGTAATAAGGAATTTCGTCGCT